>BOPN01001642.1:217500-222500 GCA_017312705.2 Penaeus japonicus
TAGGGAACAACATCACCCTCGATAGTGATGGAGAATCATGGCTGCCTGAAGACCTTGCCCTTGATTGCACAGTGCAAAGTGTCAGCATCAAGAATGGAACATTCACACGCGAATGCACTTCGAATACACCGACATGGGTGGTGGAGCATGGCAAGGCTGTCGACGTTCCCCTCCGCAAGGCAAACGCTCGGGGAAACTTGACGCTGTTCTCTCGGGTTCCCTTCAAGCCTTCCCTCAGAGTAAAAGGAGCGGAGTTGGAGATCGGGCTGAGAGGGGGCGCCTTGGTGACGAGTGGGCACAAGGAGCCCCTGCCACCCTTCCCTCTCAATATCGCATTCACGATTTTGTCAGAGGAAGGTCGCGCACAACTCAAGGTAACACGCCTACTGGTAGTTAGTCTGACTAAAGTGATGGTGACATCCTGACTTTGACGTGATGATAACGTATATATTCCCTGCATGTGCTTGCATTTCTATCGTCAGGTGACTACGCTTGGACGAGAGGTGTTCGAAGCGCCTCTGAAGGATGTCCCTACCTGCCTTGAGGTCTCCTCCAGCGATGGGAAGCTCGTGGTGGTGCAGAACCTTCATGTTGGTGCTCCAGAGACGACAGATAGCGTCTGTCACGCATGTAATATCTAGGTCGACTTTTATTGGTGATAAAGTTAACAGGGATCAGAATTGTGAATGTTAGTATGAATTTGTTAATAAGATAAAGACAATGCTTATGTACCTAAATAACTTTCGCTGATATGCAGGTGAGACCAACGAAGCGACTGTGTGGTACCTGGTAGGAGGACTTTCGATGGTGGTGGTAGTGTTGCTGGGATGTCTGGTTTACCAAAGCAAGCGCAGATTCTGTAAGGTGAGTGGTTAAGATAATGCTTTTCTCTCTGATCTATCTGGTGAAAATGAACAAGTTTGCTGATTCATAGGCAAAAAAAAGACAATTCGTTAATTTTGGATGATACGATGAAAAAGAAAAAATAGCCTCACCGTTATAAATAAACGATAATTGCAAAAATATATATATCATGCAACCAATTCACTAAATATATGTTAAAAAGATCAACACCACATTACATATCGAATACTTCATCCCTCTCCAGGGAAGCCACATAGGTAGAAGGACATCTGCTGTGCCACATACAGACACATCCGTCCCTCTTAGCGACCTGAGGACTCCTCCTATTAGCAGCTCCCGGTTTCCTACTCTCCCCCCACCAGTGCCTCCTTCTGTTCCTTTATGGCTTCCCCCAGAAAGTTCCCTGGACGCCCTATACTGTGAGATGGACACAAGAGCTGTAGGTCATCCCCCGAACTCCTTTGGTCAGTATTTTTTTGTCTACCAAGAACGGATGTACAACACCAGAAAAGTTTACTTCTGAGGGAAAGATAAAAGTGGAACAAGTGTATTGCCATATAATTTGTTGTTTGTCTGATTTAATATACTTTATTATTCTCTTACAGTTTATGAGGAAAATGAAGAAACTGTCAACGATATGTACATAAGTGCCGACTGAAAAGTTACATTGAACATTCATAGGAGTTTAAAAAAAAATATTTATAAAAAAAAAGTTTTAAGATTGAAAAAAGAAACTTTTATGAAATACTTTTAAAAATTTCAACATTTTATCTCGTAGAGAGAAAGAGAGACAGAGAATGTGTGTGTCTCTATCCACTGTCTCCCCCACCTCGTCTCTCTCTCTCTCACACACACACACACACACACACACACACACACACACACACACACACACATATATATATATATATATATATATATATATATATATATATATATATATATATATATATGGGAAGCTCGTGTTGGTGCAGAACCTTCATGTTAGTGCTCCAGAGACGACAGATAGCGTCTGTCACGCATGTAATATCTGGGTCGACTGTTATACACACACACACACACATACACACACACACACACACACACACACACACATATATATATATATATATATACATATATATATATATATATATATATTTATATTTATACCTACATACACACACGCGAACACACACATACTTAAACACACATAAGTGTATATATCTATATCTATCTATCTATATATATATATATACAAACAAACAAACAAACATATGTATTTTTACAATATTTTTTTCCTATAATTACCGACAAAGCACTGTAATTAGATTGACAGAGACTGCTTTCTACGGTCTGCATTTAATTTCTAATGTCTTGATACCTTTGATTCAAACCTAGATAAATGTTTAGAATGAAAAAAAAAAATTGTTTCCGATATGTGATTAATCAAATTTTACTGTATTTATTGCATATTCTTATTTTTTGTTAAGTGAATATTCTGGACATCATTCTTTATGAAATACATAATATATTACACTTAATCTTTACATATACAGCAAAGACCATGAAAACACGTTTTAAATACAGTTTTTGTGTTTTCACTATGCTAGCTGTTTTATTGCGACATTTGGCATTCTCATTCAAAAATGTTGTCAGGTAACACTTTTTTTGTCAGGTTGTATTCAGCTTTAAAAATGTAACAAAGGTTATGATCTTGAAAATATTCATATTGGAAGAAATTGCGGACATCTTGTTAATTTTGGTTACGTGAGCACCGTACCGATATATATGAGAAGGGTACAATGCGGGGGATAAGGATAAGTCAGATTTATGGAGTTGCTCTCACGAGTGCTGACTCGTGAAAGTGCCAACGAATGTTGACTCAACTTGAGCTTGGTCCTTACACGTCGTGACGACCAGACACAGCAGTGACCGTCGACGTTCCCCTCCGCAAGGCAAACGCTCGGGGAAACTTGACGCTGTTCTCTCGGGTTCCCTTCAAGCCTTCCCTCAGAGTAAAAGGAGCGGAGTTGGAGATCGGGCTGAGAGGGGGCGCCTTGGTGACGAGTGGGCACAAGGAGCCCCTGCCACCCTTCCCTCTCAATATCGCATTCACGATTTTGTCAGAGGAAGGTCGCGCGCAACTCAAGGTAACACGCCTACTGGTAGTTAGTCTGACTAAAGTGATGGTGACATCCTGACTTTGACGTGTTAATAACGTATTTCTTCCCTGCATGTGCTTGCATTTCTATCGTCAGGTGACTTCGCTTGGACGAGAGGTGTTTGAAGCGCCTCTGAAGGATGTCCCTACCTGCCTTGAGGTCTCCTCCAGCGATGGGAAGCTCGTGGTGGTGCAGAACCTTCATGTTGGTGATTCAGAGGCGACAGGTAGCGTCTGTCACGCATGTAATATCTGGGTCGACTTTTATTGGTGATAAAGTTAACAGGGATCAGAATTGTGAATGTTAGTATGATTAAGTTAATGAGATAAAGACAATGCTTATGTACCTAAATAACTATCGCCGACATGCAGGTGAGACCAACGAAGCGACTGTGTGGTACCTGGTAGGAGGACTTTCGATGGTGGTGGTAGTGTTGCTGGGATGTCTGGTTTTCCAAAACAAGCGCAGATTCTGCAAGGTGAGTGATGAAGATATTGACTATAGTAAGACGTAAGAAAAAAATAAGTTAAACAAGTACAAAAAAATGTAAGTCAACTACGATACCACAGACCAACTTTCCCTCCTTTTACAGAGAGGTTCTCAAGTTCGAGAGGTTGCCCCGGAGAGGAACCCAAGCCACCCTGTCCCCCCCATTGAACCTGCTTATCTCGAACCCAAGCCAGCGCCTGCTCAGGGGTTACAGCCCGCCAGCAGGACGAGTTCCATCGCAGATCACGTGTACGAGGAGGTAGATGAAGCGACTTGGGGAACCGCTCGTAAAAACGCTGTTCCTCACGTCAGTACTGATGTGCTCTGAGTCTGACATGTCTTCGTCGGAGTATGACGTGGCCAGTAATAAATGAATGTCAAACTCCACAATGAGATATGATTAGAGTTATAGGAGCTCAGTGATTAGCACGGAATTTCAGTCAATAGCCAGTCAGATGGAAAATATAGTTGAATGAATAAGGCGTAATGCTAAGTTGCCAAATAGCCTGATTGACAAATATGAAATAATGGATTTTTTCTCCAGAAAACCAGAAGTAATCAGTCGGAATTAATTATTACTTTGTGTTACGTTGGAGGGTCTGTAATGTAGATGAATGATTTCCTGTGCATAAACATTCACTAAGACGTAAATTCATATTCCAATACAAACACACATAAACAAGGACTCACAATGAAATGCTAACACAACACACGCACTCAAACAAAAACTCTCTTTCAAACACAAACTCTCTCTCACACACACGCATATAAACTCACATTCAAACATACACACACACACACACACACACGTATTCAAACAAACTCATTTTTACATACATGCGTACATACTCACTCAAACCACAGACTCAATCACTCGAAAACCATTCAAAAACACACATTTTTTAAATACACATTCACTCATTCAAAGGTACTCATATTCAACTGCTGTCTCTCTCTCTCTCTCACTCTCTCTCTATTTCTCTTTCAATCTCCCCTTCCCTCTTTCTCTCTCTCACCATCCCTCTTTATCTATCTATATATCTATTTCCCTCTTTCTTTCTCTCTCTCTCTCTCTCTCTCACACACAACATTCCCTTCGCGTCCTCCGTATCTCAGAGCATCCTGAGGCATATCCTGGCGTCTTGAAGATCCTAAAGAAGATTATCCTCACAAGATAAAAGACAAGGAACTCCAAATCCGGACATAATGCATTGAAGACGAGAGGAACGGAATATTCACTGACGCTTTATGTACTTTATAAGAGTATTAACCGATGAATAATGCACTTTTATAGTGGTCACTAACAAATGATAAACTATTTAAGAGTATTAACTGACGCATCGTATATTTGTTTAAGAGTATTATTGTTTAAGTATTTTAAGTATTTCCAGGTATGTTTCTTAGTATTGAAGTAAGTTTATATAAGTATTTTATAAGTACTATAAGTATTTGAAGTGTATTAACGAAAAGGATCTGATGTGTTGAAGTCTTATCGAATGTTTG
>BOPN01001642.1:265000-267500 GCA_017312705.2 Penaeus japonicus
AGAGAGAGAAAGAGAGATAGATAGATAGATAGAGAGAGAGAGATTGAGTGAGCGTGAGAGAGAGAGAAAGAGAGAGAGAGGGAGAGTGAAAGAGTGAGTGAGTGAGAAAGTGAGAGAGAGAGCGAAAGAGAGAGAGATAGAGTGAAAGAGATAGATAGATAGAAAAATAGATAGAGAGAGAGAGAGAGAGTGAGAGAGAGAGAGAGAGAGAGAGAGAGAGAGAGAGAGAGAGAGAGAGAGAAAGAGTGAGAGTGAGAGAGAGAGAGCGAGAGTTCAAATTCAAATTCAAATTCAAAAACTTTATTCCAGAAATTACAATGGCCATTCTTTATACATATATAATTTGTTGCAAAAACAATTGGTATACAATACATATGATGTCACAGCTGACAATTTAGTAAATATTCTTTTAATTCTGTCTCGTGGATCTGCCGTGTGTGATCTATTGACATAAAGAGAATTTACTTGTCGTGTTCGAACACCTGATGTGTTCCCTACAGTTTTTAAGAGTTTGTATTCTGTGGATAATTGCCATGAATGATTTTGTGAATGAAAACACATGTATCATAACTGCATTTGGCTTGGACTTTCACCCATTTTGATTTAAGAATATGTGGGGTGATGTGATCGAACTTACTAACATTACCCAATGCAACTCTTGTGGTAAAGGTTTGAAGTCTTTGTGCTTTCTGCATTAGGGTTTGGTCAGTTGAGCGCCAATCATTCAAGCAATAATTAATGATGCTCAGAGCTAGAGGTTGTACAAGCATAAGAGAAAGACAGACAGACAGAAAGAGAGAGAGAGAGGGAGAGAGAGAGAGAAAGAGAGAAAGAGAGAGAGAGAGGGAAAGAGAGAGAAGCAGACAGACAGAGGGAGAGAGAGAGAGTGAGTGAGTGAGAGAGAGAAAGAGAGAAAGAGAGAGTGAGTGAGTGAGAGAGAGACAGACATAGAGAGAGAGACAGATATATATATATATATATAAATATATATATATATATATATGTATGTAAATATAAATTTATATATGTACAGATAGATACATACGTGGATGGATAGATAGTAGGCCGACAAACAGATACTTAACCATGTACTTCAAGTGTACAGATATGCATTATGCATATTTGTGTATGGTGTTATATGCATGAGTGTTTCAATGTACATGTCTATAGACTGGCAAATTAACACATGAATAAAGAGGAAAACGAACAAACATATCAATTTGAAACAGTCAGATAGGCATAAAGCAAGAAAACTATATTTTGCCATGTGAAAGATTTACATTTTACCAATCGTTGCTTCCTCGGTAAAATCACGTTAAAAAGATGCGAATGGATTGAAATATTTATCTGCCGGCAATAAGTCCAGAATACGCATGGTCAGTGCAAACGGAATAGAAGGCAAACGGAATAAACTGTCAATTTACCGGCAATGGTTCCAGAATACGCATGGTTAGTCCGCCCTTTCTCCCGCTAGGGTAAGCATGACCCTGAACTCGTCCCAGTAGAGGATGTGGACCATATATATACGGCTGAGACCTTTCCTCACCATCAAACATCAGCCATGTCTCTCAAGGTACACACGCTCTACCTCACCAGCCTCTTGAGAGAGACACTCACATACACACGTACACACACACACACACACACACACACACACACACACACACACACACACACACATATATATATATATATATATATATATATATATATATATATATATATATATGTGTGTGTGTGTATATATATATATGTATGTATATATACATATACATATATATATATATATATATATATATATATATATATATATATATATATATATATATAAATATATATATATATATATATATATATATATATATATATATATATACATATATATATACATACATACATATTTCAGTATGTATATATACACATACATACATACATACAGACCATCTACTAACATTCTAGTGACTACTGGCCGTGTCTGAGGAGGAGGACCTGTCGGCGTCAGCATGTTCAGCACCGTCGCTATAACTCAGTCGAGCGGTGTTCACAAAACCCACCTCGTCGACTTCCTCATACGTGTGATCTGGACTGGAACTCTCCCTGAAGACGTCACTCGGGCAATGGACACGAGCCACGTGTTGCGTATTGCCCTGGACACGTGGTGGGCCAGGTAGTGAGACAGGTTCGAGGTATGCGGGATAAACCGAATGTCCAGGTAGAGAAGATAGGCGGTGGGATGACTTTGGCTCAGAGTTTTCCGTCGAGATGACTTGTCGTCGCCTTGTGGGGTTGTTCTGTAAGATGGGGGTGGGGGATGGGGTGGGTGGGGGGTGGGGGGTGGTTATTGATTATCGATTTTCTTGTAATAAATTTTTCTAACCTTAATATTACCTTTCATCTATGCAAGTAGGTAGTGCAACATTCGCCTTTTGTATATTGACAAGTGCTTTTAAAAAGGATACGAAAAAAACAACGTATAAACAACATTCTTATGGGCACACCC
>BOPN01001643.1:5000-7500 GCA_017312705.2 Penaeus japonicus
TATATATATATATATATATATATATATATATATATATATATATATATATATATATATATATATATATGTATATATATATATATATATACACATATATATGTATATATATATGTGTGTGTGTGTATATATATATATATATATATATATATATATATATATATATATGTATATATATATATATACATATACATATGTATACACGTCTGAAACAGATACTCAGCTCTCAGAAGAAATCTTAAACATAAAATAAATGAACGACCAATTCAGTGATATATTAAAGGAAGCCGCACTTATAATATAGAGGTAAAGACGAAAAAGGAAAAGTTGAAGTAGCTTTTGTAGAACGCAAAAGCTTATGAAACAGTGCAAGGACCATCAAAATAACATCGTCTATTGAAGATAGAATAAGCGATGCTGACTGAACTGATAAACAAAGAAGAAAGATGTGCACAATTAACTGAAAAATAAATTAAATACTATATACCAAATAACAAAGGAGGCTCGGAATGAGGGGAAAAACAAATGTACTAAAGAAACCAATGGAGGAGGTGATAACATAATTAAAATTGTTATGAAGACAAAGACTTCTTGCGACTTACCACTCAAACGATCAACTTCCCGTGCGAAGATGAGTGTTAAACATTGATGGAGAAGTAATGAGCACTAAAAAGGCTGAAAACATATGGAGAAAGCGATGGCGTGGATCTTGTTCAGATGCAGGAAAGTTAAAAGCCGACAAACTGGCCAATCTTTAGCAAATGTCTAGCGTCGGTAAAACTCGGATCGGTAACAATAATAATTTGTACAAAAAAGGTACGGAAAAAAAGGCGCAAAGTGCTACATTCTGAGCTTCGCACAGTAATCTATCGACTCACAAAATCATCTGCTACATGTCATAGATACATTGATTCAAACAACCCGGGGAACAGACGGGTTCCGCAGCGGATATATTCTGCGATTGTATCACACTAGCCTGACCAAAAAAGAAAACAAGCGAATGAGCTTTGCGTGCGTAGCATCACGTATGGGTGTATGAAAAAGGCATTCGGATTCAATTTCCCGATTATCATTACTAGTGCAATTCATCAATAGGGTAAATATATGCGATTATTGGATTTATTTGAGATGGTGGCGATATCCAAAATGCACTGAAACAACAAAATACAATAAAAGATTAGCGAGTGCTTCATCTACTAAAACTGTTTACAACTGTGAAGTATTAAAAAGATTGAATTGGAAGGAGAAGTTAAACCGAAATGAGCACTTAAGCAATCTAAGATTTACTGATGCATTATTCTTTCAAGCGTCAAACGATGAATTGCTAATGAATTTAAACAGGAGAGTGAAAAGTTAGCAACAAAATGAACGTGAAAAACAAATAAAATCAAACAAATACAAATACGGGCGGGGTTTAGAAGCAGTGGGTGGTATGTATACAGAATGGTAGCATCATCCAGACGGTACATCCTGAAGGCGGATCATTTGGCGAATCGAATAACGCGGTTGAGTGCCTTGAATTACACAAGTAATCATTAGGAGATTCGATACATATCAAGAAGAAGGCGTTTTGTCTATGTGATCATATGACATATGGGTCGAAGCAATTCGACAGAGCACTCGAAGGAGGAAATTGGTAGAATTATCAAAGGAATGAAGAAGGCTGTCACAGGTTAACAGAGACAAGAAAAGAATGCACATGGATCAAGGCAACAAACAAGTAGACGATATGCTCAGAGCTGTTGAAGAAAAAGTGACTGTGATCTGGACATATGAAACGGTTGCTTAATTGGACCAAAGAAAACAACAGAATGGAAATACGACACAAGGAATATAAGCCAGATAAACATCAAGATCAGCGATGAAATAGCGAATTTCGCAGGGTAAACTGGAATCGAGAGGACGAATAAACAGATGGCTGGAAAAAATTGAGAGAATTTAATCTATACAGAAGTAATGATGACTGATGGTGATATATTGTTATATATATATATATATATATATATATATATATATATATATATATATATATATATATATATATGTATATATATATATATATATATGTATATCTATCTATCTATCTATCTATATATATATATATATATATATATATATATATATATATATATATATATATAATATATATATATATTAATGCATATGTATAATAATGACATTTATTATATAACAATATATATTATATGTATGTGTGTATTAAAGTAAATATACACATATATATACATATATATATATATATATATATATATATATATATATATATATATATATATATATATATATATATATATATATATACATATATATATATATATATATATATATATATATATATATATATATATATATATATATATATATATATATATATATATATCATTTATTATTGTGTATTGTGACTGGCATATTATGTATACATATATATATATATATATATATATATATATGTATATATATATATATATATATATATATATAGATA
>BOPN01001643.1:30000-32500 GCA_017312705.2 Penaeus japonicus
ACCCGAAGTCGACGTGGTTCCCCTTCCCGATCACAACTTGCTGTTGTTACTCCCGTGGTTATCGCGATTCCTCTCTCCTTAAAGCCATTCCCGTCAGCAGTGTAGCGGTGGCGAGAAGTAGAATGTTCTGCAAGGCGAGGCTGAGTTGATGGTCGTAACTGATCCGTCACCTCTGGTTCCCCGTCCAAACGACCTTCCTGTTGAGAACGAACTTGCCGGCTCTTCTCGGACGTCCAGCTGCTCCATCTGCTACGTGCGGGACGTATAGAGCCACGCCCCCTTACAGCTGCACTCAACGTCAGCAGGGTTGTGGTGTTCATGTCACGCCAACACCACAGGGCGTCGATGAATGTTGAAATCAAAGACAACGTGCATGCATTGATTCTTTACTGAGTATGTTTCCTCACATTCAGATTATGTTGAACTGAAAAAAAACAACAACAACAAAAAACACACACCTACACTTCGAAGCTCTTATAATGCACACCCTCGAACGGATGCAGCCAAAGAGTCGCGCCCTCGACGCTATTTACAAAAGCCCTTGAACCACTCAGCTCAGTAGCGATAGTCGGCGCGGGTGATGAGGAAGGTCTTTATGATTCAGTTGCCTTGACACTAGAGACCGGGAAGAGGTAAATATCGGAGAATAATGACAGAGCAAATAGATCGTGAAGGATATCAAGGTAGGGTGAATGATGGAGGTGGTAGTGATGATAATGATAATGATGAGGATGCTGGTGATTGTGATGACAATAATAATTTTAGTGAGCAAGGAGGAGGATGAAGAGGGTGATATTGATGGTGATGATGATAACGATGACAATGGCGATGATTATGATGACTATGATTGCGAAGATGATGATGATGACAACGGTGATGATGATGATGATGATAATTATGATTACGATGATCATGACGATTATGATTACGATGATGATGATAATGACGACGATTATGATTATAATTACGGTGATAACGATGGAAATAGATGATGATAATAATGTGGATGATGATAATAATGTATATGATCAATTATATGCAACGTGCGACACATACATATATGCACTTCTTTGAATCTAATAAGATAGTCCTTCCTCACTATCCCCTCCTCTTTATCTTATTTTTTATTTGAGCTTTAGTTGTTTCAATAATATGGTCTGTGATTATTGGATTCTAGAAGTGTTCTGTTCCAGTATGTGTCCACCTGCTCATATAAGAATAATGATTGCAAGCTTTGAAATCCATGGAGGATTCAGCTGCATGACTTAACACTGCAAATATATGATAAACAATTATTCTTAAATCCATAAACAAATCTATGAGCGTGATCAGAAATACTAATTATTGAAGTCGACATTATAGCGTCCAAGTATTGACACTTCTCTGACAGAATTCAATAGCAATCTACATGTGTTTGTGAAGTTGGATTGATATGCATCTGTGAAATTAATAACTGAACTATATAACCATGAAAGTGATAATAACAAAAAGAAAAGAAAAAAAAAAGAAAGAAAGAAAGAAAAAAAATATATATATGACAGTGACAAAAATAATAATGTAATTGATAGTAAAGACTTGGATAATATTACTAGTAGTTGTGATGACTTAGATAATATTACCAGTAATTGTGATGACTTAGGTAATATTGTCAATAGTTGTGATGACTTAGATAACATTACCAGTAGTTCCGACTATACTACCACATGGAGGTATTATAGACACAAGCACAAAGCCAAGCGAAATTAGCCCCTCCCCGTGTCCATCATTTCTCAAGATCAGGCCAATCAGGTCCTGCGCAATCACTCACCCGTCTTGTATCCAACGAAAGCATAACTGTGATTGGTCGTGGATAAAGAAGGGGCGGAGCTTATTCCAAACTGACATGACTGATAATCTCACGGTAGGAATAATGAATGAAATGGAAACACGTTTTCACTTCCTGCACATATGATACCTACTTCAACTGTAAACTTGTAAATGCCGGAGAGCAAACTCCGTATACTGCGCTGTTTATATTTATATTGTTTGTGAAGAGATTAATCTTACAACGTTTATCACCCGACCTAAAGCTACAGATTTAAAAGAAACAGGTAGGAATACACGTAAAACATCCTTTAATTTCTACCATTTATATTCTTTACACGCTAACATACACTTTTTTAGTGCAATGCACATTGGAATGATATAAAGTCCACTGATAAAAGACGGACTGAAAAAGAACAAGAATTACAAGAGAGAGAGAAAACGTGCCAAAGAATTTTCTTGTATGCAAGACTTGTCAGCTGAAGAAAGGGTAATAGCGTCACAGATTTTCTTACTGGGATGTTATGAAAGGAATTGAAATAAAGAACAAGTAAGAAAGAGGAAGGAGAGAGAATAATACGCGATTATGATGATGGTGGTGGTATTATTAGTAGTGGCAGCGACTATAATGTTGGTGGAGAAACCTTTCTTGGTATGAAAGAGACTACAGTTATCTAGCAGGTGCAGGGAAATTAGC
>BOPN01001643.1:52500-55000 GCA_017312705.2 Penaeus japonicus
TGTGTGTGTGTGTGTGTGTGTGTGTGTGTGTGTGTGTGTGTGTGTGTGTGTGTGGGACACACGAATATTAAGGTCTGTGGTGCAACGCGTGAAACGCAGTATCACACAGTATCACACAGATGGACAACACATGAAGGATGCCTCTAACCATTTGTTTAAACCCCATCTCACGCCTCATGGGCCGTTATCAAGCGAACTTAAGACGGTTGAAAAGTTTTCTCCTGACTCACCAAACGGGCGAACAAAGTGTTGTGATTATGGTACACGTGTTCTACAACTACAAAAATAATTTAATTGGATTATTACTGTGTTGAAAGGGCGAGTATGGTGTGAAAAGAACCAAAGAAGAAAAATAAGTAAACGATTAACATAAAATGACTCATGAAAGAAAGGTACTGAGAAGAGCTGAAAACCAGTGATGGAAAAGTGAGTCAATCTGTGAGCAGATCGGACATTCGGTGCATCTAAACCTGTAACTTGATATAGGTACATATATATCTATATATATATATAAATATAAATATATATATATATATATATATACAGCTGATTCCTCCACTGGCCGTATGAGCTCTGATCGTTTGGCATCCCAAACTGCTGGCGAAGGAGTTCCCGTAAGTCTTGTGATATATGTGTTTTATTCTTGTCCCTTCCGATGTAAAATAATAGAAAAGTGTGTAAAAAATTCAGAGTACCCATCTTTTCCCTTGAGGTCCTCGTCACTTTTTTTCTTGATTCCGATTGGGAGCAAAGCGACGATGATGGAAGTAGCGCGAGCGGCGACGATGACGAAAGTTCAATTGATTCCAATACTGCACTGGCGAAGGCGTCCTGCAGCGTTCGCAGCGGAATGCCCCTTGTACTCTGGGGATCGTGTGGAAGCGGAGGCAGAATGTCCCTCGGAGGTATGGTTTCGCAGCCTCCCCGGGGGTCAAGCTTGATCACCTGCGGAGAGCCTCTACCCTGAGGGAACTCTTCGACTGTTTCCTGACCCTGGAGTTGGTGCTAATCATTACTAACGAAACCAATGGGTAAGTTGGCCATATTAGGCTTCACGTTGCGATTCGGTTATACAATATTTTCTTATAACATCTGTGAACACAAATCTAACACATCTATCTTTTTCAGGTTTGCTGGGCAGCCAGACCGCCCCGCTTCTTCTCACATGAGGAGGTGGGAGGATGTCTCCTTGGATGAGATGTACGCCTATTTTGGGCTCCGGCTCCTGATAGCGCTGCAGCCTCGTCCACGCCAAAGGCACTACTGGTCCCAAGATCCCAAGGTTCATTGTTCTCTCTTCCCGAAGACGATGACGAGAGACCACTTTGATTTCCTGTCGAAGTATCTCCACTTCTCGAACAACGACGACTCGCTCCTTGCCGCGAAGGTGAAAAGCTCTGTGCCAGCGATGGTGCGGAAGCTGGTTACAACCTTCCCGATCTACGTTGGCCAGGATCGCGGCGATCTTCTTGCCAGTATG
Organism: Penaeus japonicus; assembly: GCA_017312705.2. Classification (NCBI taxonomy): domain Eukaryota; kingdom Metazoa; phylum Arthropoda; class Malacostraca; order Decapoda; family Penaeidae; genus Penaeus; species Penaeus japonicus. The sequence continues at coordinate 53,981 of BOPN01001643.1, forward strand.
AAGGTCATCGTGAACATGATGACCTTCATGCTGGGAAAAGGGTATAAGATGCACCTTTTTCACTACCTCCAGGCCCGTGCCACCAGTGCGGTGGGAACTGCCCGGACGAGCCGGAAGTTCAAGCCCAGGGACACGGAGGTCAAGGTCACGTAGTGATGAACTACAATGTCAGGATGAAGGATGTAGACCTGAGCGACCAGCTGGCTCAGTACTATCTTATGACTCGCAGATTCACCAGGTGGCGCAAGGAGAACTTTTTCCAACCTCCTGGACATATGCATCTCAAATGCCCACCGAATACACAAGGTACTCTGGGGTAAAATGCTCCAGTGCGAGTTTCGCCGTTTCAAGCGTTTCCGCGCACAACAAAAGTAGGAGGAAAAGGAGCAGCAGAACATTATGAGGTGGAAAAAGAATAGGAGTAGGTGGAGAAGGAACTGGGAGGCAAAACGTTATCATTTTATCTAGGAGCACATTTAACAGGGAAAGTCTTGTATACCTATATTAGTTTGCCCTGCTGAAGACATATTGCCTGGATGCTGAATCTTATCATAAGCAATTCAGTGATAGCAAAGTGAGTGACAATGAGTCGTATGTTCAATTAGTAACTAAGATGATTCAGCATCTCAGAAATTAGCTCGGCCTCAGTGAAGTGAAGGAGTTTAATGATTTTTTTTTTGTAAGAAATAAATTCTTAGGTAACCGTTCCTTACATATACGGATACTTTTGAAGGAAAGGTAACTTTACAGCACTTTTGATATGGCACAAGCTGACAATCGTTTCCGAGCCGCGCATCGCAGTGTTTGAACGCAAGACTTACCGCTGGAGACAAAAACAGCCATGGCAAATCTGTGTCATAATTTTAAAGTAATAGGTCATATTCGTCCAAACTGCCCAGAAATAAAACGGTCGAGGTCGGGGTCCTCAAAGGTTACCTTTGTGTTTGAAACTGATCTTACTCCTCAAAACAGGATTACTGTCAAAGCGGTTTAGTTTAATAAATCCGTTTATGCTCTCTT
>BOPN01001643.1:60000-65000 GCA_017312705.2 Penaeus japonicus
TCAGTGATCACCAGAAAGGCCAATAGAGTAATTATGTCTAGGAAGGAAAATCAAACTATTGCAGACTCGGAGGATTCGATGGCAACTTTCTTCTCTCAATATAATCTTAATATGTGATGTTTTGTCGACTCGTGGCGTAATTGCAAATAGAATAAAGAATACTTATAGATGCAATAAACTTATGAAAGGAACCCACAGTAGATTTGCAATATCTGTATTCACTTATAAGAATGTGATGTTCTTATTTCCATTGACCAATCTAATACCTAGATATTTTACTTGTGTGATTACATTGATGTGATTAAGTTACATAGAAACATTAATAGAATTTTTTTCCCATTTCGTTCCATTCATTTCGTTTTTGTACAACGAAAAGTACTTGAACATGAATTGACTTATCACAGGAAATTTAAGTATTTGTGAAATATCAGTATTTATTTTGCTAAAATGGTAAAAACATTTCTAAAATACATACCTGCATATACATCCCCAAAACCTTGAACAATGCGTCGCACGTTTCAGGGATGATTTTTCCAAGAGATTGAGGAGATATTCTAGCGGAGAATTTAAGGCACTCATCATACGATCCTGTCCTGTCGCTAGCCGTTAGTCTTTCATGAGGCGATATTGCACTTCTCATTATTGTATCTTTCTTTTTGATGAAAGGAGATACCAGAGAAAGCAATTTTTGGTACACTGTTTCAGTCATGCGTAGGTCATTGTGAAAATCAATTCGTTCATCACTTATTTCTTTCAGTAACTGAACATCACAAAATTTATTTCGCCTCAGCAACCACTTCTTGCACCACTGATTGCGCTTCTTAGCGTTTTTTTTTTTTTTTTTTTTATTTATTATTATTATTTTTTTTTTGTAGCATTACAAATAATACACCGAGAGCGGCAAGATCGTGCTCCTCGGAATCTCATGGTTAAACTGAACGATTCAACTGTACGTCTGTGGACTTGTCAGTTGACAGTTAAAACTGTCAGTTATAATTGAACAGTCCAAACTGTCAGTTATAACTGCACGTGTGTGTCCGGCTTTAGTGGTGAACTTGAACGAAAGGAACTTTGCGTATCAAAACTTGTAGTTATGGGCCTTACTTTGTGTATATATGCACATGTTGTACCGTATGTATAATGTAATGTTATTTATGTGTATATGGATACATAATAAACCTACGTATATATGTACATATATTCATTTTGCGAAAAAAAATATCAAGCCTTCCTAACTTACAAAAAATTTGTACGCGGAGGTAGAATTAATGACAAAAAAATCCAAAAAGAAAATAGATTCTGATAATCAGTGATGGGGAAATAGCAATTCACATGATCTTTAAATCCTCTCTCTAGCATGCGTTTAATTAATAAGATATTATAGTATGAAACTGTGATCAGGATTCCAATCTAAATCTCGTTTAATTCACTTGCAATCCTTTTCGCAACAGAATAATTCTCTCTTTTCATGATACCTTTAGCAAACTAATAATAATGATAATAATAATAATAATAACGATAATAATAATAATAACAATGATAATGATAATAATAATAGTGTTAATAATGATGATGATGATAATGATAATATAAATATCAATATTGTTAATAATGATAGGGAAAATTATAATGATAATGATAATAAAACAATATTAATAAAGATAATAATATTAAGGGAAAGATGTTAATGATGTCAGTAATAGTAATCATAGAGATGAAAATGAAATGATAATAACCCCAGTAAATATATATGTATGTATATATACATATACAGACACACACACACACACATACACACACACACACACACACACACACACACACACACACACACACACACACACACATATGTATATATATATATATATATATATATATATATATATATATATATATATATATATATACATATATATACACATATACGTATACATATACATACATACATATATATATATATATATATATATATATATATATATATATATATATATATATACATGTATGTATGTATGTATATATATATATATATATATATATATATATATATATATATATATATATATATATATATATACATATATATATATATATATATGTATATGTATGTATATATATATGTATGTATATATATGTATATATATATATATATATATATATATATATATATATATACATACATATATATATATATATATATATATATATATATATATATATATATATATATATATATATATACATACATACATACATACATACATACATATATATATATATATATATATATATATATATATATACATACATACATACATGTATATATATATATATATATATATATATATATATATATATATATATATATATATATACATAATAGATGCACACACGCACACAAATGTATATATATATAGTGTGTGTGTGTGTGCATGTGTATTTAATTATGCATGTATGTATGTATGTACATATGTATGTATGCGAGTATATGTGTGTTTATGTATGTGACTAAGAGACAGAGAGAGCGAGGGGGGGAGGAGGAGGGAAGATGCAATGAAAGAAAGAAATACGTACATATAAATCTTTCACCTTCTCCCTGTCCCTTCCTCACCCTCTCCCTCTCCTCCTTCATTCTCACACTGAGATAAATCGTACCCTTGTTCACGTGAAAAATGATTCCGGCGGTGATTAAAGTCCACCATAAATAATAGAATATAGGTTCCGGGATTATCATGCGAACCTGTTACGCAATGTTTACAAAGACTGACAAATGAGGCTGTAAACATTATCAAACATATAAGAATATAATGATGTGCAAATGCCTGGTGAACCAATATTTTTTTGTGATGAAATTGAAAGATACGCATTCTGATTAAAGGGATATCATATATATACACAATATAGGATAATGCACATGGATGAAAATGGTATTTTGATAAGAGATAGTCAAGTATCACGCTATCTTAACAACTACCTACATGCACTACTTTCATTGTTCAATGAATTGCCACAAAATTAATCAAAAGAGTTTCAATTAGAACTAGATGTAACGTTTTCATTAAAGCCATACGAGAAAGGGTGTGAATATTTATTGTCTTGTTGCTTTTTAAGTTTTCACTTGATAAAGCTGGCTGGATAAAGAAAGGAAACCTCACTTTTGTTTTTTAATTTCCACTGCCTTTGTCTTTGATTACGCCAAATACGTAAAGATTATCTTTAATTCCGACAAAGCTATTCATTTGAGAGATGATTGTAATTTCACTAATGTTGATATATATTTGCTGATTACCCATGATTCTTGTGACCACTTATAAATGAATGATCTTAATTGCTAATAGCCACATGCAACGCGCCCTGATTACTAATGATTACGCTTAGATAATGAATATGTTCACGAAATTGCTGCTTTCCGCGTCCCGTTCGTAATTGTCGAAAGCTAAAATACCTCCGTGTTAACAAAATGGATATGGACATTGCAAGCTAACACAGCTTCGAAATCTTCTTGGATTTCGATTTCAGGTCTGAATATTTTTAGTACAAATTCTTGAAAATGACACAACAGATTCGAAATAATCATGTCTGAAAATCGGACCCAAGAAGATTTTGAAACTTATTCTTTTCTTACAAATATTAATTTAAAGCAAAATGGGTTTTAGTTTTCTTTGTGTTTTTGATATGGGATAACGGAAACAATTTCCGCATTTATCGAATCGGATTCTATTAGAGGATATTTTCTTCCCTACATAGATCCTAGAAGCCGCGCATGAAATCGTAATTTACCTTTGCCATAACAGGAAACTGTATACGTTACGGGGACGATACATTTGTCCCGTACGAACAGACATTGCCTCCGGGTAGAATATTTGTTTTGGGGGTTGTAAAACTCCTCTGAATTTTGAGTTCCAAAGACGGGGTGCACTAAGTTATTTTTTTTTCATTTGAAAATCCAAATAATATTACCGACTTGCTTAAATTCATTAAATCCCCGCTGAGGGCCCTTAAAGGGTGCCTACACTATAATGCTACTAAATACTATTATGATATTATGATTCACGGTAAGTACAACCTATTTGATTGGCTTGGCTTCGCTAGATTTGAATGAATACACTAAGGACACTAGAATAAAGAGTGTCATTTAAATTCAGTTCTTGGATTTGCCATATCATTTAATTCTAATAATGTTGATAATGTAAACGGAGTTACATATCAGTATAGTCTTTAAACATCGAATATTCCTTTTTTATATAAATCGATATCTATCCTCGATGGTCGATAAAAAGCTTACATATAAGCTTATATAAGCTTACATAAGATCGGAAACTCGGCCAATAACATACCACAGGCTGGTCATAGTTTCCTCGTATATAACAAATGTAATAGGAAGAAAATGCGGACGCACTGTTGGAACTTGTACCAATTCACTGGTGCCGCGAGTTGACAGCGGGTATGAAATATGAATATCCAAATACAAAATGACATAATATATCATCTCAATTAAGTGGATGATAGTAAAACAGAGATAACTATGTTTACATTTATTCATTCAATGTGTAGATTAATATCGGTATAATTAACCGCACCCATATTATATTTTCATGGATTTAGTTACGTAATATTCCACACTAATCAACTAGTACATCAGTTGCATCACATCATTCCAGGTCTGATTGTGATATGTAAGTGTCAACATGCGGAATTACTCTCACGCCTTATTACCAACTAATAATCCTTCACCACATGTGGTCCTTTACTTGGCACGCTGAATATGGGAGAGACTAATGGAATCTGCAAATTTGTCTGTACAGGAACCGAAGGAGGAATCTCTGCCTCCTTAAAGAAAATCATGGGAGGCCGAGGGAGGCGAACACCAGCATGGAAGTCGTATTTCACTCTGGCGGGCACCAGAAACTCGTACAGATCAGCTGATCCGTATTCGCCACTGTTACACAACACTACGATGGTCAAGAACGTAACTACCAGAAGGGCCTTCATGATTACTG
>BOPN01001643.1:105000-130000 GCA_017312705.2 Penaeus japonicus
TATATGTACATATATATATATACATACATACATATACATACATATATATGTATATATATGTATGTATATATATACATATATATATATATATATATATATATATATATATATATATATATATATATATATATATATATATATATGCATATGTATATATATACATACATATATAGATATGCATACATACATACATACATATATATATATATATATATATATATATATATATATATATATATATATATATATATATACATATATATATATATACGTATATATATATATATATATATATATATATATATATATATATATATATATATATATATATGTATATGCATATATATATGTATATATATATATATATATATATATATATATATATATATATATATATATATATATATATATAGACACACACACACATATATATATATATATATGTATATATATATATATATATATATATATATATATATATATATATATATATATATATATATATACATATATACACACACACACACACACACACACACACATATATATATATATATATATATATATATATATATATATATATATATATATATATATATATATATATAATTATTATTATCACCAAATGATAATAAATGTAAGTACTAATCCCATAACAAAACTGAATGATTATTAATTGACTTGGATTATTTTATAAAAACACACAATGCTTATTTCCTAGTTTTATTCTAATAATTTTTGGCAGTTTGCACTCTTCTACTTGGTATGCTGAAAATGGGATAAATAAAAGGAATTTCCACATTTGCTACATCAGGAACTGGAACAGGAATCTCTTGTTCATTAAAAGAAAATGTTGGAAGCTGAGGCAGGCGAATTCCTGCATTAAAACCGTAGTTCAGCCTTGGCGGAGATGAAAGCTTGAACGCGTAAGAGGATTCATATTCGGCACAATTGCACACAGCCACAGTAGTAAGGAAAATTATCATCAACATGGTCCTCATGATATCTGCAACGAGAGAACAGTGATATCTCCTCCTCTATCAAGTCCTCTACAGTATATTTACCCATTAATGGGAACTAGGCTTACATAACCCTGTCCATTATTAGTTTACCAGGAATAAGGAAATCCATAATTTATAATCTCCCTCCAATACAGATCGTGTATAATGCATTTTTTTTATGCGAATAGCATAAAGAAATGGTGTTATTTGTTATTTCTGAGAATTGCAGATTGCGTTGAGAAGGTCTGAGAGAGTATATTACCGATGATTATCGGCCGTTTTCTTACGATAATTGGCCTATTCTACTGATGAATGTCATTAGTACGAAAGAGAGAGAAAAAACATTTTCTTTATTTTATTTCTTCACACTGATTGAAACAGTTTGTTGCGATTTGTAATGCCCTTGGGAGTTGGAAAGTATGATTGCCAGTATGCAAAATATATGGATTTCAAATTTGACGAATTAATCATATTTAATGTGAAACCAGGAATATGTATGCATGTAACATATGAAACTGTGGTTAATAATCATAAAAAAAACATATGATACCAGTTAACAATGTCTAGTCAGGGAGGCAGATCGAGTTAACCACGGGCTTATTGTGGGGCAGTACAGTAATTGGACAATAAAGTCCGATTATTCTCTAATAGGTATTACTTTCTGTAGTACAACAAACACACAAAGTTTAGTTAGTATTTGTCAACTTATATCAGAATAATTCGGCACATATTGAATTGAAAAATAAATCCAAACTTGAAACAAAATTGACCATTAACAGCCTGCCGCAAGTTGATGTGGTATTGTGCATAAAAAATAATATTTTAACGTGGATTTTTTGCTTTCCCATAAAACTATTCACATTCATTGATAAACTATTCAAAATTTTAATGATATATCAGGGGCTCTCAGACATTTTAACTTGTCGACCCCAAATGGAGTTTCCAATTTTCTGTCGATCTCCTAGTTTTTAATTCAAGGAGAGGAAAAATATTATATAATGACTAGTAGCAGAAATGCAGTATAATCTAAATATAAGTAAGAAAATATGTAAAAGTATATACGTATTAATTCTCAGCACAACATACCCTTTCTTCTTACACTGTTGACATAATTAATATGAAGAATGTTCCTGATGGGCCTCGACAGGGAGGTGGGCCAATCGACCACTTTAAGAACCCTTGTTTCGATGTCTGATTGCGTTGTGTGATCATATGTTGGTACCTTGAAGAGAGAAATTAAGTGAATGTCTGTATGGTTGGATCATTTATTGTTACTAAGACGACAGTTAAACTATATAATTTATGAAGACACACAATATATAGGTATTGTTGTTGTGAATACAATGATTTTTTTTATTTTTAAAATTTCGTTTGATTCATGACATTATAATTAAAAAAACAATGGTAACTGATAAAGGAAATAATGACAATAGTGATAATCACGATTATCATTATCATCATTACATTAAAGATAGTGTTAATGTTTTACAAGCATTATCTCTAATTCCAAAATTAAATGCAATAAGAAGTGGCCAACTTGGTCATAAAAAAAATCGTTAATTCCATTCGTTATTTGATTAACTCTCTTGAAGGCGAATTCCTGCATTGAAATCGTAGTTCAGTCCTGTTGGAGACAAAATCTCGGACACAGTAGGTGCTCCTTATTCGGCCCTATCGCACACAACCACAGTAGTAAAGAAACATATTATCAATAGGTCCTTCATTATATCTAAAGCGAGAGAACAGTGATAATTATTCCTTTAACAACTACCTACCGTACATATGGTCTACCAGGAATAAGGGAATCCATAGCTCATCATCTCAAATCCAAACAATTTAATTTATTTCTTATTGCAAATAGCAATAATGTCAAGATATTCTTTGGAGCACAGAAAAGAGTAAATACCGTGGATTATCTGATTTCTCAACATAATAAACATTCTCTTTGTAATTCATTGATGAGATTCGTTGGTATAGAAGAAACAACATGGTAGCCATTAGTTAGTTTTTAATAACTAAATCAATTGAATGATCTGATTACGAGCATGTATATTCTAGATAACAAATGCTATCTGTAACTTTGATATAATTTGTGACTTCTTATGATACAGTATTTATTATTTTTTTTATATTTGAAGAGCTAATCATAGTTAAATCTTATGCCAGTAATATTTGTTATTTGTTTATGTGTTTAACTTCTAAACCTATAGAGAATGAAAATAAAATTAAAGGACACTAGTGTGGAGAGGTTTGTTGAGGAAACATTTATTTAATAACACATTTATCTGCGGATTAAGTTATTCTGATAGCTACAGATACAGATATATTCCATTTGGTATCTTTAGCTAAATTTAAACACTCAGGTATAATAAAATAATAAAATATTAATAAAATAAGAAGCAGCAGCAAAAACAACAGTACTACTATTATTACTAGTATTAATAATGCAAATGATGATAGTGAAAATGATAGTAATGATGATCATGAAAATAATGTAAAATAACAAAAACAAGAATATATATGAGAAAAGATTATATGAAAAATTGTGATAAAAAAAGTGAAAATAAATTTTGATCGGAAAAAAATATGACAAATATCAAATAAGGAAAATTATGATCCATAATAAGAAAAAATATAATAAAAAATCAATATAACAGGAATAAAAATTACGACAATGATAGTACGAAAAATATATTATGGTGGCTTTGATAATTATAATGATGATGAAAATAATGATTATAAAATGTAACTACAATAAGAGTATCATAATAAGATAATGTTGATTATCATATCATAATTATGATCCAAATAAGATTATGAGGATTATTTTATTAATATGATTAAAGTAAAATTATATATATATATACATATATATATATATATATATATATATATATATATATATATCATATCATATTAAGGATTATCTTTTCATACTAATGATTATTTTTTCATAGTACAGATTAAAATAAGATGATAATCATCTTATTATGATTATCAACATAACATTTCAGTAATTATGCTGAAATAATAATGATTATGCCGTAATGATAATGACTATAAAGAAATAATGATTACAATGGAATCAATGAATATGCTGAGATAGGGATTAAAATGAGATAATTATTATAATGAGATGATAATGATTATAATGAAATAATGATTATAATGAAATAATAATGATTTTAATGAAATAATAATGATTTTAATGAAATAATAATGATTATGATGAAATAATAATGATTTTAATGAGATGGTAATGATTATAATGAGAATAATGATTTTAATGAGATAATAATGATTATAATGAGATAATGATCGTAATGAGATAATGATTATAATGAGAATAATGATTTTAATGAGATAATAATGATTATAATGAGATAATAATGATCGTAATGAGATAATTATTATAATGAGCTAATTATTATAATGAGATAATAATGATTATAATGAGATGGTAATGATTATGATGAGATGGTAATGATTACAATGAGATGTTAATGATTATAATAAGATGGTAATGATTATAATGAGATGGTAATGATTATAATGAGATGGTAATGATTATAATGAGATGGTAATGATTATAATGAGAAGATAATTATTATAATGAGATAATTATCATAATGAGATGATAATGATTATAATGAGATGGTAATTATTATAATGAGAAGATAATGATTATAATGAGATAATGATTGTAATGAGAAGATAATGATTATAATGAGAAGATAATGATTATAATGAGATGGTAATTATTATAATGAGAAGATAATGATTATAATGAGATAATGATTGTAATGAGAAGATAATGATTATAATGAGAAGATAATGATTATAATGAGAAGATAATGATTATAATGAGAAAATGATTATAATGAGAAAATGATTATAAGATGATGATTATAATTAGAAGATAATGATTATAATGAGAATATAATGATTATAATGAGAAAATAAAAATTATAATAAAATAATAATTATAATAAAAATTCTTATAAAAAAATTATTATAGAACAGATATTAATGTGATCGCGATATAAGTGTTAAATATTTTAATAATGGCAATGGAAAGAAAAACAGTTTGAATATTTATACAAAAGCCTGATACTTTACCTTCCAATTTCAGTTTTTGAAACTAAAGCATACAATTTATTTGCGCATGTATGTATTTCTATGCTACTTAGCATTGTTCTGCCTCTGATTTCAATAATTATTATTATTACCATCACAATCTTTGTGACCATAATCATTATATCACTTTTGTTAATGCAATTCCACAATGTGAATGCAATAACTTGTAATAGACTTGGTTACTGCACAAATAAGACACACGGATCATTTTCATATTTATTCTCTAATAGTTCCTGGTAGATTGTAGTTTTCTACTTGGTATGTTGAACACAGGATAAACAAATGGAATTTTCACATATGTCAAATTAGGAACTGGAACAGGAATCTCTTGTCTTTTGAAAGACAGTGAAGGAAACTGAGGAAGGCGAATCCCTGCGTTGAACCCATAGTTCAGCCGTGCCGGAGACAAAAGCTCATATATGTTAGGTGATCCATATTCGGCACCATTGCACACTGCCACAGTAGTAAAGAAAAGGAACACCATTAGGCTCTTCATGATGACTAAACGGGAGGACAGTGATAACTCAACTCCTGGCAAGACCTCCGCAGTATATGTAGCCATTCATGGGAACTAGGTTTCCATAAACGCGCCCGCATCATGTTTGTCTATAGGAATAAGGGAATGTATAACTTGTTATCTCAGTTGTAAAAGTGCCAACATGACTTATTTCAATTTTCACAATAATAATATTATTAATAATAATGACATTACTAACAATAATCATATCAATAACAACAATAATGATGATAAAGCCATAGATGACAGTGCATGTCAATAACAATGCTAATAATTATGATGATAATGACAATAATAATAATTGTGATTAGAGTTACAACAAAGGGAAAGGAAGAAACGATAATGATTATAATAAGATGATGATAAGAATATCACCATTATTAAATGACAGTAGACCACATTAATAACTATTAGGGTTATGTGGCTCATAACGCCATTCGAGACTTGTCTGTCAACAACCTTTGTGCAAATAGGAAGGTTTATGCTTTGTCAAAATATTTATATCTGGATAATTCGCCACATCTAAGTTACCATCTAATGAAATTAATTACTCAAAACAAGATCGACCTTAATGGTAAGAGAAATATGCTGCAAGAACAGGCACTTCCAACTTTTACCTTCTTATTATGTTTATTAATCATTTTACTACCTTTATCATCGTAATTATTAATTTCATAAAATAGCGGTATTATCAATGATAATAACTTAATACCTATAATGATAATACAGATTATAATGAAAACTTGACTAAAATTAAAATGATAATAAATTGGAAACATCAAGAATAATAATAAATTCTAACAGCAAAATAAATGTAATGATAGAAATAATAAAAAAGTATCCTTGATTAGGTCAATGATGATATTCCCAGTAATAAAAATCATAATGATAATAAGTATAACAACAAAACAGATCAACCAATAGATAAACCAGATCTGTTATCTGCAACGTTCTTATTAATGTTACAAGGCGATATTTAAGCTCCATAATCATTATTGTTGTACCTCTATCTCTCTTATATATATATTTAAAAACTTTACTGATTACTGTCACGAATATTATTATTATCATCACTACCAATCATGAAAATAATATCATTATCTTTATCATCATTATATAACTGTTGTCAAAACTATCAAATTTTCGAATTACAATAATGAATATAATAAATATAAAACGACACCGTAGTTGTTTCCTCGCTTTATTCTAATAACTCTTGGTATTTCGCAACCTCCTCCTGGGAATGTTGAGCATAGGATAAACAACAGAGTGACTTATCGAGAGTTTCTATTCTTTATTCTAATAACTTTTAGGAGTTTGTAGTCTTCTACTGGGTATGCTGAAAATGGGATAGATAAATGGAATTTCCACATTTGCTATATCAGGAACTGGAAGAGGAATCTCTTGTTCATTGAAAGAAAGGGTTGGGAACTGAGGAAGGCGAATTCCTGCATCAAAGCCGTAGTTTATCCTTGCCGGAGACAAAAGCTCGTACACGTTAGGTGATCCATATTCAACACTATCGCACACAGCCACAGTAGTAAGGAAAATTATTACCAACAGACTCTTCATGGTATCTGTAACCAGAGAACAATAATTGTAACGTATCTGAGAAGACTTCTAATATACTCCATTAATGGGAACTATGGTTTTATAACCGCGTCCCCTGAATAACTGTATCCTAGGAATAAGGAAATGTACAATTCGTTATCTCAATGACATATAACATTTCTAAATGTGAATAGCAATAAAGCAATTGTATAATTTGCTATCCTTTAGCATTACAAAATATTCTGAATTTGGACATAAACATCCTTAAATTAACGTAGAATATCTAGCTTCCAACGATATCGACATCTTTGAAAAACATTGATGAATTTCATTCGTGTAAAAGAGACAACACGGTAGTTGTTTCAATTCTTTTTCTTAAAAAAAAGGACAATTGAAGGTTAAGACACGTGTATTTTCCAAATGTTGGTAATATTAGGGGACGTTGTCTTCATGACGATGGAAAAATCCGATTGTTAACCATAATAGATTTGATCTGAAACTTTACCTTCTTGATAAAGAAGTAATCATATTCAATCATAAACTAGGAATATATATGTATTTTTTTCTGAACCTATAGTATATAAATGAAATCGGTTGATAATATGTTAGGTATATTTATGAAACGAAAATCGAGTTAATCACGTTTTTATTATCGGGCAATAAATAAATAATAATTTCTGCGGATGGAGACTTTTGTATTACTTCGTGGAATACAATCAATGAATATGTTTTCAGTAAACGGATGAAGTCATATTCTTTTTGGTTCTTTGTAATTTTTCTCTCATCTCTTCCTATCCTTGCCAGACGTAGTGTACTACATATGCTCTTTCTGAAATACGAAACGACCATAATTTCATTCTTATTTTAGCTTTTTCATTATTTAGAGACGAATTTTGATCTTTAACATCCTGCTTTATACAATTTATGGGCTATTTTTTTTTCTTGTGGTTCTGATTATTCTCATAAAAAACATAATTATTGTTACTATCCCTACTATTCCTAATACAATATATTTTTCATTAGGATAAAATTTATTTTCTTATAAAAATATTCTATATCATTTTATCCATTACGAATATATATTATATTATATATATTATGTATATATATTATATTATATGTATTATATAAATATTATATCATATATGTACATGTATATATATATATATATATATATATATATATATATATATATATATATATATATATATATATATATATATAGATAGATAGATAGATAGATATTATCAATATTTCCTGTCACAAACAAATTTACATGTATCTGTGTTCTATCTAAAACACAATAGTGACTGATTTGGTATTTGTTATGATTAACTTGTTTTTCTCCTGATTATTCACACAAAAAAAGGATAAAATTAATAATAGTTATTACTTTTTCTATTATAAATATATTTTTTTATTATCATGATGTGCATTTTCAATATTGTCTGTTGAAAAACGAATCTATTCGTTTTCTATTTAAAACATAATAACGACTTAGTTGGGATACAAAAATCGAAAGTCGTTTCCATTCTTTATTCTAATAACTTTTAGGAGTCTGCAGTTTTCTACTGGGTATGCTGAAAATGGGATAAATAAATGGAATATCAACATTTGCTACATCAGGAACTGGAACAGGAATCTCTTGTTCATTAAAAGAAAGTGTGGGAAGCTGAGGAAGGCGAATCCCTGCGTTGAAACCGTAGTTCAGCCTTGCTGGAGACAAAAGCTCGTACACGGTAGGTGATCCATATTCAGCACCATTGCACACAGCAACAATATAAAATGAAAAGATGATCAACAGGCTCTTCATGATGTCTGAAACGAGAGAACAGTGATTACTCCACTCCTGACAAGACCTCTACACTATATGTACCCATTAATGGGAACTATGCTTCCTTAACCACGTCCCCTCAAGCCAAAACAAACCGTGTATAGCAGAGGTTAAATTACTTTCTTATTGCAAATTATTATGATTTGATTGTGTTCTTTCTTATCCTTTATAATTGCAAATCGTTTTAGAAATGCAAAATCGCCGTAAATTATTCTCCATCTATCTATTTTAAGTAGTATCGCAAGAAGAAAAAGAAATATGAATATGATAGCTACTCTTCACAGAACGCTGTGGTGCTTAATCTTTGGCCATATTGGCCAAGATTTCAAGATTTACAGTAATAATAATGATAATAATTATGATAGTAATGATTATGATAATTATGATAATAATCATAATGATAATTATGATAATAATCATAATTATAATTATAATTATAATCATGATAATAATTATGATAATCATAATAATGATTATAATAATAATCATAATAATAATCATAATAATAATCATAATAATAATGATAATAATAATGATAATAATAATCATAATAATAATCATGATCATAATGATAATGATCATAATAATGATAATAATAATACTGATAATAACACTGATAATAATAATTTTAATGATAATAATGATTATAACAATGATTATAACAATGATTATAACAATGATAATAATGATTATAACAATAATGATAATAATAATTATAACAATAATGATAATAATGATAATAACAATAATGATAATAATGATTATAACAATAATGATAATGATTATAACAATAATGATAATAATGATTATAACAATAATGATAATAATGATTATAACAATAAAGATAATAATGATTATAACAATAATTATAAAAATGATTATGACAATAATGATAATAATGATTATAACTGTGAAGATGTTGCTGATTGTGAAGATGTTTATTTATTCATTTATTTAATTATTTATTTATTTATTAAGGGTTTTGCCGGCACGGTTAAGACACCGTTGTTTCATGAGAGCAAGTTGTTATTGGTGGTAAAATATAAAGGCATAGTTACACTATTTATAATTTATTGGTTTTAGATATAGTATACAAACAAAGAATATATATATTACCGATGGCACTTTTATCTAGCTATCACTAGATATATTCACTTCACATCACAAATAAATGAAATCATAGATCCTCTGTCACTCACGAGACTTTTCAGTGTTCAATTTTCACTTTAAATTTCGATTCACAACCACAAAGATATTCCAGAGATTCGGAAATAACTGCATTCAGCTCCCTGGATCCGCCACAGTGATAAGCCGGTAGTGAATCAGCATACATTACACCCATAGTCCTAAAATAAGAAAAATACCACAAACATAATAATATAATATAACCAAAACATCGCCATTACCATATCTCATACCCTATATAGTAATTGCAGTCTAAAGATTCAGCATAAAGGAGGAATATAACATACCTTACTGTTTTTATATTCAACAAAATAAATTGTCAGCAGCCGATGTGACATAGTGTGACCCACAACTCGGGACCGTCACACTCCTCAAGCAATGTCTGCTTGCCTTGCTAGTAGCTGCCAAAAGGATCCTAACCTTTGCATAAGCCTACTAGGTTACCTAGTCCAACGCAAACAGCAATGACGTCACCACCACAATCTACTCGCTTGCACTGATTTACTTCTAAACCGCTCATTTGCACTGCCATGACAATTGCCGTTTGAGATGGCATGACAATAACAATAATGATTATAACAATAATGATAATAATGATTATAACAATAATGATAATAATGATTATAACAATAATGATAATAATGATTATAACAATAATGATAATAATGATTATAACAATAATGATAATAATGATTATAACAATAATGATAATAATGATTATAACAATAATGATAATAATGATTATAACAATAATGATAATAATGATTATAACAATAATGATAATAATGATCATAACAATAATTATAATAATGATTATAACGATAATGATAATAATGATTATAACAATAATGATAATAATGATTATAACAATAATGGTAATAATGATTATAACAATAATGATAATAATGATTATAAAAATAATGATGATAAAAAAATAACGATGATGGTGATTGCCATAGTGATGACCAAATGTTGATAGTAATAGTATTAGTAATAGCAGAACAACATAGGTCATTAAAATACAAACAAATATGATTGTTATTTATTAAAGGAAATGATAGTAGTAAACTTTATGATAATGATAATGTTAGTATAAATAATTATAATGATAATGTTAGTATAAATAATTATAATGATAATGTTAATATACATAATGATAATGTTAATATACATAATGATAATGTTAATATACATAATGATAATGTTAATATACATAATAAATATGTTAATATACATAATGATAATGTTAATATACATAATGATAATGTTAATATACATAATGATAACGTTAATATACATAATGATAATGTTAATATACATAATGATAATATTAATATACATAATGATAATGTTAAGAATAATAGTAAATATAATGATAATGTTAAAAATAATAGTAAACATAATGATAATGTTAAAAATAATAGTAAACATAATGATAATGATGCAAATAATATGAAACAATATGCATATGAAAAGCATGAAAAATATAATTCAATAATTATGATAAGAATTACAATATCTAGGATAAAATGATAATGACCCTGATAAGATAAGAATAACACCAATAACACGGATAAAAATAATGAGTATACTGAAAAACTGGCAGTGATAATTATGATTTGTCAAATTAATTGTATCTTTCTTGGCATATGTCTGACAGTCAATCAGTCTATTCTAAACGATTTATTGAAATTATATGAATATCCATAAATAAAAGCCATTATCGAAAAAGTTACTCTCTAAAAGACGAATCACAATAACGTATAACTGAAATATTAAAGCACAGCCTTATTCACAGTACGAATGAAATCTTTGTCATGACGTTTCAACCTTTTCTGAAACTTTTTCCTTAGACGTAGTATACTACATATGCTCCGTCTGAAATACGTAACTACCATTATTTCATTCTTACTTTGGATATTTTATTATATAGACGAATTTTGATCTATAACATCCTACTTTATACAATTTATGGGCATTTTATTACGATTAGGGGTACTTTAAGATTGTTTTTCTTGTTTTTGATTATTCTCATACAAAATCATAATTATTATTACTATCCCTACTATTCCTAATACAATATATTTTCCATTAGCATAATATTTATTTTCGTATAAAAATACCATATTGTCTATCAAGATACATAATAAAAGTAATAATGGTTATCATTTCATCCATTACGAATATATATATGTATATATGAATATATATATATATATATATATATATATATATATATATATATATATATATATATATTATTCATATATATATATATATATATTCGTATATATATATATATATATTATATATATATATATATATATATATATATATATATATATATATATATATATATATATATATTATATATATCTAATATATATATTATTATATCTAATATATATATATATATATATATATATATATATATATATATATGATATATATTATATATACAATAATACAATATACTTTCCATTAGCATAATATTTATTATCGTATAAAAATTACCATATTGTCTATCAAGATACATAATAAAAGTAATAATGGTTATCATTTCATCCATTACGAATATATATATGTATATATGTGATATATATGTATATATATATATCTTATATATATATATATATATCTAATATATATATATATATCTAATATATATATATATAATATATATATATATATATATATATATATATATATATATATATATATATATATATATTACGTATATATATTTTCATTATGATGTGCATCTTCATTGTTTATGTGTCATCAATATTTTCCGTCAGAAACAAATCTATCTGTTTTCTATCTAAAACACAATAGTGACAGACTGATTTAGTATGTAAAAATCGAAAATCATTGATTCCATTCTTTATTCTAATAACTTTTAGGAGTCTGCAGTTTTCTACTGGGTATGCTGAAAATAGGATAAATAAACGGAATATCAATATTTGCTATATCAGGAACTGGAACAGGAATCTCTTGTTCATTAAAAGAAAGTGTGGGAAGCTGAGGAAGGCGAATTCCTGCGTTGAAACCGTAGTTCAGCCTTGCTGGGGACAAAAGCTCGTACACGGTAGGTGATCCATATTCAGCGCCATTGCACACAGCAACAATATAAAATGAAAAGATGATCAACAGGCTCTTCATGATGTCTGCAACGAGAGAACAGTGATTACTCCACTCCTGACAAGACCTCTACACTATATGTACCCATTAAAGGGAACTATGCTTCCTTAACCACGTCCCCTCAAGCCAAAACAAACCGTGTATAGCAGAAGTTAAATTACTTTCTTATTGCAAATTATTATGATATGATTGTGTTCTTTCTTATCCTTTATAATTGTAAATCGTTTTAGAAATGCAAAATCGCCGTAAATTATTCTCCATCTATCTAATTTTAAGTAGTATCGTAAGAAGAAAAAGAAATATGAATATGATAGCTACTCTTCACAGAACGCTGTGGTGCTTAATCTTTGGCCATATTGGCCCAAATTTTAAGATTTACAGTAATAATAATGATAATAATTATGATAGTAATGATAATGATAATTATGATAATGATAATTATGATAATGATAATTATGATAATGATAATTATGATAATGATAATTATGATAATGATAATTATCATAATAATGATAATGATAGTTATGATAATAATCATAATGATGATTATAATAATCATAATGATAATTATGATAATCATAGTAATGATTATGATGATTATAATAATAATGATAATAATACTGATAATAATCATGATCATAATGATAATAATAATGATAATAATCATTGTGATAATAATGATAATGATAATAATAATAGTAATAATAATAATAATACTGATAATAATAATGATAATAATGATTATAACAATAATGATAATAATGATTATAACAATAATGATAATAATAAAATAACAATTATTATAACAATAATGATAATAATGATGATAACAATAATGATAATAATGATGATAACAATAATGATAATAATAAAATAACAATGATTGAAATTGCAATAGTAATGACCAAACTGATGATACTAATGTTGATAGTAATAGTATTAGTAATAGCAGAACAACATAGGTAATTAAAATACAAACAAAAATGATTGTTATTCATTAAAGGAAATGATAGTAGTACACATTGTGATAATGATAGTGTTAATATACATAATGATAATGTTAATATACATATTGATAATGTTAATATACATAATGATAATGTTAATATTCATAATGATAATGTTAAAAGTAATAGTAAACATAAGGATAATAATGCTGATAATATGAAACAATATGCATATGAAAAGCATGGAAAATATAATTTAATGATTATGATAAGAATTACAATATTTAGGATAAAATGATAATGACCCTAATAAGATAATAATAACACCAATAACACGGATAAAAATAATTAGTATACTGAAAAACTGGCAGTGATAATCACGATTTGTCAAATTAATTGTATCTTTCTTGGCATATGTCTGACAGTCAATCAGTCTATTCTAAACGATTTATTGAAATTATATGAATATCTATTAATAAAAGACAGTATCGAAAAAGTTACTCTCTAAAAGATGAATCACAATAACGCAAATCTGAAATATTAAAGCACAGCCTTATTCACAGTACGAATGGAATCTTTGTCATGACGTTTCAACCTTTTCTGAAACTTTTTTCTTAGACGTAGTATACTACATATGCTCCGTCTGAAATACGTAACTACTATTATTTCATTCTGACGTTGGATATTTTATTATATAGACGAATTTTGATCTATAACATCCTACTTTATACACTTTATGGGCATTTTATTACGATTAGGGGTACTTTAAGATTTTTTTCCTTGTAGTTTTGATTATTCTCATAAAAAATCACAATTATTGTTACTATCCCTACTATTCCTAATACGATATATTTTCCATTAGCATAATATTTATTTCCGCATAATTTCTTTTATACTTTCTATCCAGATACATAATAAAAGTAATAATGGTTATCATTTCATCCATTTGGAATATATATATGTATATATATATATTATATATATATAAATATATATATATATCATATATATGTTATATATTATATATATACAAATATATCATATATATGTTATATATATATTATATATATTATATGTATATTAAATATATCATAAATATATATTATATATATCAGATATATATTATATATATCAGATATATATTATATATATTATATATATATATATTATATGTATATTATATATATCATAAATATATATTATATATATCAGATATATATTATATATATATTATATATATCATATATATATTATATATCATATATATATATATATATATATATATTATATTTATTTTTATATATATATATTATATATATATATATATATTATATGTATATAATATATATATATATATATATATATATATATATATATATATATATATATATATATATTATATATATACATTATATAAATATTATATATACATTATATATATATATATATATATATTATATATATATATTATATATATTATATATATTACATATATTATATATATCATATATATTATATATATTATATATATTATATATATTATATATATATATAATATATATATATATATATATATAATATATATTATATATATATTATATATGTTATATATATTTTTTCATTATGATGTGCATTTTCTTAAATGATGTGTTATCAATATTTTCTGTTAGAAAAAAAAATCAGTTTTGTCTCTAAAACGCAATAACGACAGACTGATATGGTATATAAAAATCGAAAATCATTGATTCCATTTTTTATTCTAATAACTTTTAGGGGTCTACAGTTTTCTACTGGGTATGCTGAAAATGGGATAAATAAATGGAATATCAACATTTGCTTTATCAGGAACTGGAACGGGAATCTCTTGTTCATTAAAAGAAAGTGTTCATTAAAAGAAAGTATCAACATTTGCTACATCAGGAACTGGAACAGGAATCTCTTGTTCATTAAAAGAAAGTGTGGGAAGCTGAGGAAGGCGAATCCCTGCGTTGAAACCGTAGTTCAGCCTTGCTGGAGACAAAAGCTCGTGCACGGTAGGTGATCCATATTCAGCACCATTGCACACCATAGCAACAATATAAAATGAAAAGATGATCAACAGGCTCTTCATGATGTCTGCAACGAGAGAACAGTGATTACTCCACTCCTGACAAGACCTCTACACTATATGTACCCATTAATGGGAACAATGCTTCCTTAACCACGTCCCCTCAAGCCAAAACAAATCGTGTATAGCAGAGGTTAAATTATTTTCTTATTGCAAATTATCATGATTTGATTGTGTTCTTTCTTATCCTTTATAATTGCAAATCATATTAGAAATGCAAAATCGCCGTATATTATTCTCCATCTATCTAATGTTATGTAGTATCGCCAGATGAAAAAGAAATATGAATATGATAACTACTCTTCACAGAACGCTGTGGTGCTTAATCTTTGGCCATATTGGCCAAGATTTCAAGATTTACAGTAACAATAATGATAATAATAATAGTAATGATAATTATAATAGTAATGATAATGATAGTTATGATAATAATCATAATGATAATTATAATAATAATCATGATAATTATGATAATAATCATAATAATGACTATGATAATAAGTATAATAATAATAACGATAATATTAATAATAATAATAATGATAATAATAATCATCATAATCATGATCATAATGATAATAATAATCATCATAATCAAGATCATAATGATACTAATAATCATAATAATCAAGATCATAATGATAATAATAATCATAAGAATCATTGTGATAATAATAATCATAATAATAATCATGATCATAATGATGATAATAATGATAAAAATCATTGTGATAATAATAATGATAATAATCATTGTGATAATAATGATAATGATCATAATAATAACAATAATAATAATAATAATAATAATAATAATAATAATGATAATAATAATGATAATAATAATGATAATAATATTGACAATAATACTGATAATAGTAATAATAATAATAATAATGATAATAATAATAATAATAATGATAATAATAATAATAATGATAATAATAATAATGATAATAATAATGATAATAATGATTACAACAATCATGATAATAATGATTATAACAATAATGATAATAATGATTATAACAATAATGATAATAATGATTATAACAATAATGATAATGATTATAACAATGATTATAATGATTATAACAATGATTATAATGATTATAACAATAATATTGATAATGATTAAAACAATAATGATAATAATAAAATAACGATGATGATGATTGCCATAGTGATGACCAAACTGATGATATAAATGTTGATAGTAATAGTATTAATAATAGCAGAACAACATAGGTCATTAAAATACAAACAAACATGATTGTTATTCATTAAAGGAAATGATAGTAGTAAACATTGTGATAATGATAATGTTAATATAAATAATGATAATGATAATGTTAATATAAATAATGATAATGATAATGTTAATATACATAATGATAATGTTAAAAATAATTGTAAATATAATGATAATGTTAAAAATAATTGTAAATATAATGATAATGTTAAAAATAATAGTAAACATAATGATAATGATGCTAATAATATGAAGCAATATGCATATGAAAAGCATGAAAAATATAATTCAATAATTATGATAGGAATTACAATATCTAAGATAAAATGATAATGTCCCAAATAAGATAATAATAACACCAATAACACGGATAAAAATAACGAGTATACTGAAAATCTGGGAGTGATAATTATGATTTGTCAAATTAATTGTATCTTTCTTGGCATATGTCTGACAGTCAATCAGTCTATTCTAAACGATTTATTGGAATTATATGAATATCTATAAATAAAAGCCATTATCGAAAATGTTACTTTCTAAAATACGAATCACAATAACGTATAACTGAAATATTAAAGCACAACCTTATTCTAAGTACGAAAGAAATCTTTGTCATGGCGTTCAACCTTTTCTGAAAAATTTTCCTTAGACGTAGTATACTACATATGCTCCGTCTGAAATACGTAACTACCATTATTTCATTCTTACTTTGGATATTTTATTATATAGACGAATTTTGATGTATAACATCCTACTTCATACAATTTATGGGCTTTTTATTACGATTAGGTGTACTTTAAGATTTTTTTCTTGTGGTTCTGATTATTTTCATAAAAAAAAAAAAAATCACAATCATTGTTACTATCCCAATTATTCCTAATACAATATATTTTCCATTAACATAAAATTTATTTTCTTATAAAAAGTATTCTATTGTTTATCCAAATACATAAATAAAGTAATAATGGTTATCATTTTTTTCCATTACGAATATATATATGTGTACACATATATATTATGTATAAATATTATATCATATATATCATGTTATAAATACTATATAATATATATTATATTATAAATACTATATCATATATGTATATATATATATATATATATATATATATATATATATATATATATATATATATATATATATATATATATATATATATATATATATATATATATATATATATATATATATATATATATCATTATATTTATTAATTATGTGTTAATTACAATTTCTGTCAAACAAATTTTATATGTATCTATTTTCATTCAAACACAAGAAAGTGACAGACTGATTTAAATAAGGTGATTAACTTGTTTTTCTCCGATTATTCATATAAAATAGATAAAATAATACCTATTATTTTTTCTATTACAAATATATTTTTCTATTTATCATGATGACCTTTAATATTGTCTGTTGAAAAACGAATCTATTCGTTTTCTATTTAAAACATAAAAACGACTTAG
The DNA here is from genome assembly GCA_017312705.2 of Penaeus japonicus. Classification (NCBI taxonomy): domain Eukaryota; kingdom Metazoa; phylum Arthropoda; class Malacostraca; order Decapoda; family Penaeidae; genus Penaeus; species Penaeus japonicus. The sequence goes on from BOPN01001643.1 coordinate 124,158, forward strand.
TTGGATATAAAAAATCGAAAGTCGCTTCCATTCTTATTCTATCAACTTTTAGGAGTCTGCAGTTTTCTACTGGGTGCTGGAAAATGGGATAATGAAATAATATCAACATTTGCCACATCAGGAACTGGAACAGGAATCTCTTGTTCATTAAAAGAAAGTGTGTGGAAGTTGGAGGGAAGGCGAATCCCTGCGTTGAAACCGTAGTTCCGCCTTGCTGAGACAAAAGCTCGTACACGGTAGGTGATCCATATTCGAAAATCATTGCACACAGCACAATATAAATGAAAAAGATGATCAACAGTTCTTCATGATGTCTGCAACGAGAGAACAGTGATAGCTCCACTCTGGACAAGACCTCACTATATAAGACCAATAGCGGAACTATGCCTAACCACGTCCCCTCAAGCCAAAAACAAACCGTGGTATAGCAGAGGTTAAATTACTTTTTTATTGCAAATTGATATGACTTTACTGTGTTCTTCTATCCTTTATAATTGCAAATCATGAAATGCAAAATCTGCTGTAAATTATTCTCCATCTATTTCATTTTTAAGTAGTATCAAGAAGAAAAAGAAATATGAATATGATAGCCAATTCACAGAACGCTTAGTATAATTCATTGACAGCCAAGATTTCAAGATTTACAGTAATAATAATGATAATATTGATTATACAGTAATGATAATTGATTATTATGATAATGAATCATACGATAATTATGATAATAATCATAATTATAATATATAATAATCATATTATAATATACTAATAATCATACGATAATTATGATAATAATCATAATGATAATTATGATAATAATCATAATGATAATTATGATAATAATCATAATGATAATTATGATAATAATCATAATGATAATTATGATAATAATCATAATGATAATTATGATAATAATCATAATGATAATTATGATAATAATCATAATGATAATTATGATAATAATCATAATGATAATTATGATAATAATCATAATGATAATTATGATAATAATCATAATGATAATTATGATAATAATCATGATAATAATTATGATTATAATCATAATTATGATTATAATCATAATTATGATTATAATCATAATAATGATTATAATAATAATCACAATAATAATGATAATAATAATCATAATAATAATCATGATCATAATGATGATGATCATAATAATAATACTGATAATACTGATAATAATGATTATAATAATAATCACAATAATAATGATAATAATAATCATTATAATAATCATGATCATAAGGATGATGATCATAATGATGATGATCATAATAATAATACTGTTAATACTGATAATAATACTGATAATACTGATAATAATACTGATAATAATAATTATAATGATAATAATAATAATAACAATAATGATAATAACAATAATGATAATAATGATAATAACAATAATGATAATAATGATTATAACAATAATGAGAATAATGATTATAACAATAATAATAATAATGATTATAACAATAATGATAATAATGATTATAACAATAATGATAATAATTATTATAACAATAATGATAATAATGATTATAACAATAAAGATAATAATGATTATAACAATAATGACAATAACGATTATAACAATAATGATAAAAATGATTATAACAATAATGATAATAATGATTATAGCAATAAGGATAATAATGATTATAACAATGATAATAATGATTAGAATAATAATATTAATAAGGATTATAACAATAATGATAATAATGAAATAACGATGATGGTGATTACCATAGTGATGACCAAACTGAGGATACAAATGTTGATAGTAATAGTATTAGTAATAGCAGAACAACATAGGTCATTAAAAAACAAACAAACATGTTTGTTATTCATTAAAGGAAATGATAGTAGTAAACATTGTGATAATGATAATGTTGGTAAAAATAAAGATAATGATAATGTTAGTATAAATAAAGATAATGATAATGTTAATATACATAATGATAATGTTAAAAATAATAGTAAATATAATGATAATGTTAAAGATAATAGTAAACATAATGATAATGTTAAAAATAATAGTAAACATAATGTTAATGATGCAAATAATATGAAACAATATGCATACAGCATGAAAAATATAATTCAATAATTATGATAAGAATTACAATATTCAGGATAAATGATAATAACTCAATTAAGATAAGAATAACACCAATAACATCGATAAAAATAACGAGTATACTGAAAAACCTGGCAGTGATAATTATGATTTTGTCAAATTAATTGTATCTTCTTTGGTATATACCATTGTCAATTAACATTCTAAATAATTTATGAAATATAAATATTCATAAAGAAAACCCATTACCGAAAAAGTTACTTTCTAAAAGACGAATCACAATAACGTATAACTGATATATTAAAGCACAGCCTTATTCACAGTACGATTGAAATCTTTGTCATGGCGTTTCAACCTTTTCGAAATTTTTCCTTTAGACGTAGTATACTTATATACTCCAATTGAAATACGTAACTACCACTAATTTTACTTTATTTAGATGTAGTATAGACAATGATTCATAACACATCCTACTTTATACAATTTATGGGCATTTTATTACAATTAGGGGTACTTTAAGATTGTTTTCTTGTGTTTTTTAAAATCATAATTATTATTACTATCCCTACTATTCTTAATACAATATATTTTCCATTAACATAATATTCATTTTCGGATAGAAATTATCATATTGTCTATCCAGTTACATAATAAAAGTAAAAATGGTTATAATTTCATCCATTACGAATATATATATATATATATATATATGTATATATATATATTATATATATAAATTATATATAAATGATATAAATTATATATATTATATATATTATACATATTATATATATATATATATATATATTATATTTTCATTATGATGTGCATCTTCATTAATTATGTGTTATCAATATTTTCTGTCAAAATCAAATCTATCTGTTTTCTATCTAAAACACAATAGTGACAGACTAATTTGGTATATAAAAATCGAAAATCAATTATTCCATTCTTTATTCTAATAACTTTTAGGAGTCTACAGTTTTCTACTGGGTATGCTGAAAATGGGATAAATAAATGGAATATCAACATTTGCTACATCAGGAACTGGAACAGGAATCTCTTGTTCATTAAAAGAAAGTGTGGGAAGCTGAGGAAGGCGAATCCCTGCGTTGAAACCGTAGTTCAGCCTTGCTGGAGACAAAAGCTCGTACACAGTAGGTGATCCATATTCAGCACCTATGCACACAGCAACAAAATAAAATGAAAAGATGAACAACAGGCTCTTCATGATGTCTGCAACGAGAGAACAGTGATTACTGCACTCCTGACAAGACCTCTACACTATATGTACCCATTAATGGGAACTATGCTTCCTTAACCACGTCCCCTCAAGCCAAAACTAATCGTGTATAGGTTAAATTACTTTCTTATTGTGTTTTTTACCGTCTTTTAGAATTGCAAATCGTATCCATATTGGCTAATATTTCAAGATTTACAGTAATAATAATGATAATAATAATGATAAAATAACGATGATTGTAATAGTAATGACTAAACTGACAATATAAATGTTGATAGTAATAGTATTAGTAATAGCAGAACAATATATTTCATTAAGAAATTATGATAATATTAGTAAATACTGTGATAATGATAATATTAGTAAACTCTGTGATATTGATAATGTTAGTAAACATAATGGTAATGATAACAATAATAGTAAACATAATGATTATGATGCTAATGATATGAAACAATATGCATATCAAAAGCAAGAAAATAAAATCATTTTATAATTGTAATAAGAATGACAATATTTACGATAAAATGATAATAGCCTTAATAAGATAAGAATAACACCAATATCAAGGATGAAAATAAATATACTGAAAAAATAGCAGTGATAATTATGATTTATCAAATTAATTCTATCTCTCTTGGCTTATGCCTAATCAATATATTCTAAACGGTTTATTGAAATTATATGAATATACAATATATATATATATAATAAAAAAAGTTACTCTCTAAAAGACGAATCACAATAACGTATAACTGAAATATTAAAGCACAACCTTATTCACAGTACGAATGAAATCTTTGTCATGGCGTTTCAACCTTTTCTGAAACTTTTTCCTTAAACGTAATATACTACATATGTGTCTTTCCGTCTGAAATACAAATTAATCCATTATTTTATTCTTTACTTAATACTCATTATATATATTTAATTTTGATCTTTAAGATCCTAATGAATGCAAATTGTATGCATTTTATTAAGATTAGGCTATCAAGATTTTGTGTGGTTCTAATTTTTTCTCACAGAATCATAATTACTATTATTATCCTTTAATATGAGCAACTTACTTTCTTATAAAAATCTATTGTCTATTAAAAAACGTAATAAAAGTAATAAAGGCTATCATTTCATTCATTCATCACACATATACATACACAGACACAGACACACACACACACAAACGCATATATATGTATGTATATATATATATATATATATATATATATATATATATATATATATATATATATATATATATATAATGATGATGTGCATCTACATTAATTATAAGTGTTATCAATATTTTCTATCAAAAAACAAATATATCTGTTTTCTATCTAAAACACAATAGCGACAGACTGACTTGGTATATAAAAATCGAAAATCATTGATTCCATTCTTTATTCTAATAACTTGTAGGAGTCTGCAGTTTTCTACTGGGTATGCTGAAAATGGGATAAATAAATGGAATTTCAACATTTGCTACATCAGGAACTGGAACAGGAATCTCTTGTTCATTAAAAGAAAGTGTGGGAAGCTGAGGAAGGCGAATCCCTGCGTTGAAACCGTAGTTCAGCCTTGCTGGAGACAAAAGCTCGTACACGGTAGGTGATGCATATTCATCACCATTGCACACAGCAACAATATAAAATGAAAAGATGATCAACAGGCTCTTCATGATGTCTGAAACGAAAGAAGAGGGATTACTCCACTCCTGACAAGACCTCTACACTATATGTACCCATATATGTACCACTATAGTATATGTACCCATTAATGGGAACTATGCTTCCTTAACCACGTCCCCTCAAGCCAAAACAAATCGTATATAGCAGAGGTTAAAATTACTTTCTTATTGCAAATTGTTATGATTTGATTGTGTTCTTTCTTATCTTTTATAATTGCAAATCGTATTAGAAATGCAAAATCGCCGTAAATTCTACATCTATCTAATTTTACCTAGTATCGCCAGAAGAAAAAGAATTATGAATATGATAGCTACTCTTCATATAACGCTGTGGTGCTTAATCTTTGGCCATATTGGCCAAGATTTCAAGATTTACAGTAATAATAATGATAGTAATGATAATAATAATTATGATATGTAATGATAATAACAATTATAATGATAATGATAATAATGATTACAATAATAATGATTATAATAATAATGATTATAATAATAATGATTATGATTATAATGATTATAATAATAATGATAATAATAATTATGAAAATAATGATTATAATGATAATGATAATAATGATTATAATAATAAGGATTATAATAATAAGGATTATAATATTAATGATAATAATAATTATGAAAATAATGATAATGATAATTATGATAATAATGATAATAATAATTATAACAATAATGATAATTATGATTATAATAATAATAATGATAATGATATTGACAATGATAATAACAATGATAATAATAACGATAATAATAATAATGATAATAATGATGATAATGATAAT
>BOPN01001643.1:137500-165000 GCA_017312705.2 Penaeus japonicus
CATTTTCAGTTCAATGATCATTTTCAGTTCAATGATCATTTTCATTAATGATCGATTTACAGTTTAATGATTATTTTCAGTTCAATGATTATTTTCAGTTCAATGATTATTTTCAGTTTAATGGTTATTTTCAGTTTAATGATCATTTTCAGTTGAAGCTGATAATGATCATTAATGATCGATTTATAGTTTAATGATCATTTACAGTTTAATGACCATTATCATTTTCGTTAAAATAATTCTAAATCTTTATGATAATTATCTAAATGTTATCATAACCAATTCAATTTTATCATGATCGTTTCAAATTTATTATAATAATTTTAATTTATCAGAATTATTTCAATTTATCAGAATCACTTCAATTTTATCATAATAATCTAAATTTTATTATAATCATTTCAATATTATAATCATTTAGATTTTATCATAATCATTTCAATTGTATTATAACAATTTCAATCTTATCATAATGATTTCAATTATATCATAATGATTTCAATTATATCATAATGATTTCAATTATATCATAATGATTTCTATTTTATCATAAATTCAATTTTAATGATTTCAATTTATCATAATCATAATAAATTCAATTTTATCATAATAAATTCAATTTTATCAAAATAAATTCAATTTTATCATAATAAATTAAATTTTATCATAATAAATTAAATTTTATCATAGTAAACTAAATTCTATCATAATTAATTCAATTCTATCATAATAAATTCAATTCTATCATAATAAATTCAATTTTATCAAAATAAATTCAATTTTATCATAATAAATTCAATTTTATCATAATAAATTCAATTTGAAATTCGGAAGGTTTTCAAGAATGATAATTGCATTTTTGCTATTCACAATAAGAAAAGTATTAACTTGTGCTATACACAGTTGGTTTAGGCTCAAAACGAAATACACATTTGCTCATTAGTGGTACCCATTAATGGGTACATATACTGTCAAGGTTTTGTCAAATCTGTAGTTATCACTGTTTTCTTGTTTTAGACAACATGAATAGCCTGTTGTTTATCTTTTTGTTAACTACTGTGGCTGTGTGCAATAGTGCCCAATATGGATCGCCTAACGTGTATGAGCTTTTATCCCCAGCAAGGCTGAACTACGGTTTCAACGCAGGGATTCGTCTTCCTCAGTTTCCTACACTTTCCTTTAGAGAACAGGAGATTCCTCTTCCAGTTCCTGATTTGGCGAATGTGGAAATTCCATTTGTTTATCCCATATTCAACATTCCCAGCAGAAAACTGCAAACCCCCAAAATTTATTGAATAAAGATTGGAAACTAATCTCGATTTTTGTACACCAAGTCAATCTATCATTATTATATAAGCTTTTGGGATTGATCATAATAAGGACGATAATGTGATATATTTTTCCCTCGCCATAGAGACAATATATCTATATATACATGCTTATTCTGTAATTACTAAAAAAAAAAAACAAACTTTTAAGGGTTTACCTGAATATTTATAATAGAATACACACTTAAATATCAATCAGTTAATTGGATATGCTCATATCCAAAATAATTTTCAATGGTCTGAAGACCGAACTTGTTTTCAGTATACAATTTCATAGGACGGGAGCTTTAATAATTATATAATTAAATTGACATAATACATTGTATGTATAAGCTAAATGTCAGAAATCGTCTTATATATGATATATATAATAAAATAGTCAAACTAAAAACAAAATAATGGTCGTATTCCAGACGGAGAATATGTAGTATCCTACCTCTGAGATCAAAGTTTTAGAAAATTATGAAGATTCATGCCAATTATTTCGTTCTTACTGTTCACACCGCTGTTTTATTATTTTAGTTATACCTTATTGTGATTCGTCTCTCAGATGGTAACTTTTTAGATAATGGTTTTTGGTACAATTACAGTGAGAGTGTACCAACGAGTGTTGACTCGATCTGAACTTGGTCTTTACCACCATACTGCCCAGACACAGCGGTGACCACCAGGCGATAGTGGAAACTCACGAGCTTGGATGATGATCGTTTTCATTGTAATGATAATTTTCAGATTAATAATCATTTTCATTTTATTGATCATTTTCAGATTAATAATCATTTTCATTTTATTGATCATTTTCATTTTATTGATCATTTTCATTCTATTGATCATTTTCATTCTATTGATCATTTTCATTCTATTGATCATTTTCATTCTATTGATCATTTTCATTCTATTGATCATTTTCATTCTATTGATCATTTTCATTCTATTGATCATTTTCATTCATTCGATCATTTTCATTCTATTGATCATTTTCATTCATTCGATCATTTTCATTTTATTGATCATTTTCATTTTATTGATCATTTTCATTTTATTGATCATTTTCATTTTATTGATCATTTTCATTCTATTGATCATTTTCATTTTATTGATCATTTTCATTCTATTGATAATTTTCATTTTATTGATCACGTTCATTCTATTGATCATTTTCATTCTATTGATAATTTTCATTCATTCGATCATTTTCATTCTATTGATCATTTTCATTCTATTGATCATTTTCATTCTATTGATCATTTTCATTCTATTGATCATTTTCATTCTATTGATCATTTTCATTCTATTGATCATTTTCATTCTATTGATCATTTTCATTCTATTGATCATTTTCATTCTATTGATCATTTTCATTCTATTGATCATTTTCATTCTATTGATCATTTTCATTCTATTGATCATTTTCATTCTATTGATCATTTTCATTCTATTGATCATTTTCATTCTATTGATCATTTTCATTCTATTGATCATTTTCATTCTATTGATCATTTTCATTCTATTGATCATTTTCATTCTATTGATCATTTTCATTCTATTGATCATTTTCATTCTATTGATCATTTTCATTCTATTGATCATTTTCATTCTATTGATCATTTTCATTCTATTGATCATTTTCATTCTATTGATCATTTTCATTCTATTGATCATTTTCATTCTATTGATCATTTTCATTCTATTGATCATTTTCATTCTATTGATCATTTTCATTCTATTGATCATTTTCATTCTATTGATCATTTTCATTCTATTGATCATTTTCATTCTATTGATCATTTTCATTCTATTGATCATTTTCATTCTATTGATCATTTTCATTCTATTGATCATTTTCATTCTATTGATCATTTTCATTCTATTGATCATTTTCATTCTATTGATCATTTTCATTCTATTGATCATTTTCATTCTATTGATCATTTTCATTCTATTGATCATTTTCATTCTATTGATCATTTTCATTCTATTGATCATTTTCATTCTATTGATCATTTTCATTCTATTGATCATTTTCATTCTATTGATCATTTTCATTCTATTGATCATTTTCATTCTATTGATCATTTTCATTCTATTGATCATTTTCATTCTATTGATCATTTTCATTCTATTGATCATTTTCATTCTATTGATCATTTTCATTCTATTGATCATTTTCATTCTATTGATCATTTTCATTCTATTGATCATTTTCATTCTATTGATCATTTTCATTCTATTGATCATTTTCATTCTATTGATCATTTTCATTCTATTGACATAATCATTTCAATTTCATCATAATCATTTCAATTTTATCATAATCATTTCAATTTCATCATAATCATTTCAATTTTATCATAATCATTTCAATTTCATCATAATCATTTCAATTTCATCATAATCATTATTTATTTTATCATAATCATTTCAATTTAATTATAATCATTTCAATTTTATCATAATCATTTCAATTTCATCATAATCATTTCAATTTCATCATAATCATATCAATTTCATCATAATCATTTACATTTCATCATAATTTAAATTTTATCATAATAATTTCAATTTTATCAAAATGATTTCAATTTCATTATAATCATTTCAATTTTATCATAATCGTTTCAATTTTATCATAATCATTTCAATTTCATCATAATCATTTCAATTTTATCATAATCATTTCAATTTCATCATAATAATTTCAATTTTATCATAATCATTTCAATTTTATCATAATCATTTCAATTTTATCATAATCATTTCAATTTCATCATAATCATTTCAATTTCATCATAACCATTTCAATTTCATCATAATCATTTCAATTTCATCACAATCATTTCAATTTTATCATAATCATTTCAATTTCATCATAATCATTTAAATTTTATCATAATCATTTAAATTTTATCATAATCATTTAAATTTTATCATAATCATTTCAATTTCATCATAACCATTTCAATTTTATCATAATCATTTCAATTTCATCATAATCATTTCAATTTTATCATAATCATGTCAATTTCATCATAACCATTTCAATTTTATCATAATCATTTCTATTTTATCATAATCATTTCAATTTCATCATAACCATTTCAATTTCATCATAATCATTTCAATTTCATCATAATCATTTAAATTTTATCATAATCATTTCAATTTTATCATAATCATTTCAATTTCATCATAATCATTTCAATTTTATCATAATATTTTCAATTTTATCATAATCATTTCAATTTTATCATAATCATTTCAATTTCATCATAATCATTTCAATTTCATCATAATCATATCAATTTCATCATAATCATTTCAATTTCGTCATAATAATTTCAATTTTATCATAATAATTTCAATTTTATCAAAATGATTTCAATTTTATCATAATAATTTCAATTTTATCAAAATGATTTCAATTTCATTATAATCATTTCAATTTTTTCATAATAGTTTCAATTTTATCATAATCATTTCAATTTTATCATAATCATTTCAATTTTATCATAATCATTTCAATTTTATCATAATCATGTCAATTTCATCATAACCATTTCAATTTTATCATAATGATTTCTATTTTATCATAATCATTTCAATTTCATCATAACCATTTCAATTTTATCATAATCATTTCAATTTTATCATAATCATTTCAATTTTATCATAATAATTTCAATTTTATCATAATCATTTCAATTTTATCATAATCATTTCAATTTTATCATAATAATTTCAATTTTATCATAATCATTTTGATTTTTCATAAACACTTCAATTATATCATAATAATTTCAATTTTATCATCATTACAATTTGATCATAATGATTTAGATTATATCATAATAATTTCATTTTTTTCATCATTGCAATTTTTTTATTAAAATTTCATCATCATTACAATTTTATCATAATGATTTTAACTATTTCATGATAATTTAAACCATATCATACTAATTTAGATTATTTAACGATTATTTTTAGTTTAATGATAATTTTCAGTTTAATGATCATTTTCAGTTTGATGATCATTTTCAGTTTAATGATCATTTTCAGTTTCATAATAATTTTCAGTTTTATAATAATTTTCTGTTCAAAATTCGTTTTCAGTTTAATAATCATTCCAGTTTAATGATCATTTTCAGTTTAAATACTATTTTTAGCTTGATGACCATTTTTATTACAATTATCATTTTCAGTTTAATGATCATTTTCAGTTTGAAGATTATTTTCAGTTCCATGACCATTTTTATTATAATTATAATTTTAATAATTTTATCTTTTTGATAATCATTTCAATTTTTATCATAATCATTTCAATTTGATCATAATCATTTAGATTTATCTTTCATCATTTAAATTTTATCATAATCATTTAAATTTTATCATAATTATTTAAATTTTATCATGATTATTTAAGTTCTTAATAATTTAATTTTTTTCATAATCATTTTAATTTTATCATAATCATTTCTTTTTTATCATAATCATTTCAATTTTATTATAATCTTTTCAATATTATAGTAATTTCGACTTTATCATAATCATTTCAATATTATAATAGTTTTAATTTTATCATAATAATTTCAATTTTCTTATAACAATTTCAATTTTCTCATAGCAATTTCAATTTTATTCTAACAATTTCAATTTTCTTATAACAATTTCAATTTTCTAATAGCAATTTCAATTTTATTATAACAATGTCAATTCTATCATAACAATTTCAATTTTATTATAATTTTAATTCTATTATAACAATTTCAATTTTATCATGATTTCAATTTTATCCTTATCACTTGAATCTTATGATAGTCATTGAAATTTTACCAGAATCATTGAATTTTTATTATAATCGTTTAGATTTTATCATAATAATTTCAATATTATCATGATGATTCAAATTCTATCATAATCACTTCAATTTTACCCTAATCATTTCAATTTTATCATAATAATTTCAATTTTATCATAATCATTTTAATTACATCATACTAATTTCAATTTTATCATAATCATTTCAATCTTATATTCATTTCAATCTTATATCATTTCAATCTTATCATAATCATTTCAATTTTATCATAATCATTTCATTCTATTTGTTAGCATCATTTTCATTTTAATCACAATTATTTTGGTTATTATAAAATTCATGTTTACTAGGATCATTATATTTTTTATCATTATTGATATCACTATTACATACTATTAACACCATCATTTATATTATTATTTTTATGGTTAGTATTACTTCTACAATCATCATCGTTATTTTCATTGATATTATTATTATTGCAAATATGTAAACCTGTGACCACCAGTTGGCACGGCAGCTCTGTGTGAGGACTGACTATCATATTATATTTCTCGTCTGTGCGGCGATATCCATTAAAATGGAGTGATCATAGATAGTTTATTTGTCTGTCTATTATTGGTACAGGCGACATCATTTGGAAACTCGGCTGCCAAGAGACGGGTCAACTGAATAGTATTACATTGGGATTTTCTCTCTCTCTATTATTATCATTTATTATTATTATTATTTTAATTCAAATTCGGTGTAGTCAGTTCGTCAAAAATATATTCCTTATATCTAATGATCACAAGAGGTTAAAGACTATATCCAGCAATTAAAGATGGTGACGATACCTATTTTTGTTGACTTATATTATTTCCTTCTCCGTAAAGACATTTTGCAAACAAACCAATTTGAAATTCGGAAGGTTTTCAAGAATGATAATTGCATTTTTGCTATTCACAATAAGAAAAGTATTAACTTGTACTATACACGGTTGGTTTAGGCTCAAAACGAAATATACATTTGCTCATTTGTGGTAGACATCCATTTAGGGGACGCGGTTAAGAAAGCTGAGTTCCCATTAATGGGTACATATACCGTCAAGGTTTTTGCAAATGTGTAGTTATCAGTGTTTTCTCGATCCAGACAACATGAAGAGCCTATTGGTGATCTTTTTCTTGACTACTGTGTGCAATAGTGCTGAATATGGATCGCCTAACGTGTATGAGCTTTTGTCCCCAGCAAGGCTGAACTACGGTTTCAACGCAGGGATTCGCCTTCCTCAGTTGCCAACACTTTCTTTTAGAGAACAAGAGATTCCTCTTCCAGTTCCTGATTTGGCGAATGTGGAAATTCCATTTGTTTATCCCATATTCAACATTCCTAGTAGAAAACTGCAAACACCCAAAGTTTATTGAATAAAGATTGGAAACGAGTCTCGATTTTTGTACTCCAAGTCAATCGATCGTTATTATATAAGCTTTTGGCATTCATCATAATAATTATGATGATAGTATATTTTTTTCCCTCGCCGTAGAGGCAATATATCTATATATACATGCACATATATATGTGTGTGTGCATATACTTATTCTGTAATTATTCAACAAAACTTTTAAGGATTACTAATGTCTTTACTGGACTGGGTTTACCTGAATAATTATAATAAAATACATACATTTAGAATAAATTTAAATCAGTTAACTGGATACACGATGCTCATATCCAAAACAATTTTCAATGGTTTGAAGACTGAACTTGTTTTCAGTATACAATTTCATAGGACGGCAGCTTTAATAATTATATAATTAAATTGACACTGCATAGCAAAGGTTGGGAGAAATGAAGTTGAATGCAACCTCATGGGACTGTGACGTTATGAGCCACACAACCCTTACGATTTGTTATGTAGTCTATTGTTCAGGATTATCTATAGTTCCTACTAGTGGAAGAAGTGACGATATTGCTATCATTAACAGGATTATTTTCCTTCTTATTTATCACTTACTTATAATTTATGACAATAATCAGAACTAGAAGGGAAATATTCGAATATGAAAATGCATATTTAGTTGTTTTTTTTATTTATAAGAAGCTCCTTTTATTTATTTTATGATGAGTATTATGTTTCCTTGAACAATTAATTACCTTTTTAAATATTTTCATCATGATTACCATTTTCCTTACATGTATTATTTCCAGTATGAACATTACAATTATTTTCCTTACAATTATCGGTTGGATGATAATTTTCTTGATAAATATTTTTTTTTATTACATTTAACATTTCATTATAAAGTTTCATTATAGAGTTTCATTATAGAGTTTCATTATAATTATGTTTCATTATAATTATAAGTTTCATTATGATCATCATTTACATTAAAATGATCGTTTTCATAATAATGATCATTTTCATTAGAATGACCATTTTCATTATCATTATAACGATCATTTTCATTATAATGACTATTTTCATTATAACGATCATTTTCATTATAGAGACATTTTTTATCACAATTATTAATTTCGTTATAGTAATTTCGTCTTCATAATAATCATTTCAATTTTATCACAATAATTTAATTCTCCTTATAATCATTTTCAATTTAATCATAATTTTGGTTATGATAAACTTCATATTTACTAGGATAATTATATCATTATTGTTGTTGATATCAATAATATCACTGATACTAATACTATTGTTTTCATTTTTTGCAAATTTGTAAATCTTGGCCCATAATGTCAGAGTGACCACCAGTTGACACAGCAGCTCTGTGCGGCTATCAGATTATATTTCTCGTCCATGCGGCGATATCAATAAAAATGGAGAGATTCAAGATTGTTTATTTGTCTGTCATCACCTATAAGCGCGGCTTCCAAGGGTACTGGTATTGAAATGATATTTTATATTTTGTTTATTTAATATGATTTTTAAATTATTTTTGTTATTTTACGCATTTTTTCAAATTTGGCATAGTTCGGCGAGTTCTTGTTTAAACGATTGTTCAATGATAATTTTTTTTCTTCTCTTTTTTGATGCTGTTGTTTTCCCACGCATGGCATTTTGCGTTACCATACAAACATAATAATATGCTGAGTTTAAGATTAAATGTAATCAGTCATAAATAAAGTCCTTATATCTTATGTATGAAAAGAGGTTAAAGGCTATATCCAGCAATTAAAGTTATTGATAATACTGTAGACTTATATCATTTCCCTCTTCGTGAAGACATTTCGCAAATCTAAACCAATTTGAAATTCTGAAGGTTTTCAAGGATAATTGCATTTTTGATATTCAGGATAATAAAATTATTAACTTGTGCTATACACAGTTGTGTTTGATAGACAACAATTAGGGGACGCGGTTAAGAAAGCCGAGTTCCCATTAATGGGTACATATACCGTCAAAGTCTTGTCAAAAGTGTAGTTATCACTGTTTTCTCGTTTCAGACAACATGAAGAGCCTGTTGATTATCTTTTTCTTAACTACTGTGGCTGTGTGCAATAGTGCCGAATATGGATCGCCTAACGTGTACGAGCTTTTGTCCCCAGCAAGGCTGAACTACGGTTTCAACGCAGGGATTCGCCTTCCTCAGCTTCCTACACTTTCTTTCAAAGAACAAGAGATTCCTCTTCCTGTTCCTGATTTGGCCAATGTGGAAATTCCATTTGTTTATCCCATATTCAACATTCCCAGTAGAAAACTGCAAACCCCCAAAGTTTATTAAAATAAAGTTTGGAAACAACTAGTCTCGATTTTTGTACACCAAGTCAATCTATAATTATTATATTGACTTTTGGCATTAGATAATATAAAACACTGCCACAATAAGAAAGAAAAAAAATCGCAACGTGCATATATTTATTCTGTAATAATCTATCACAACTTTGAAGGATTATTAAGATCTTTACTGGCCTGGATTTCTAAATAATTAAAATAGAATACATACGAAAATCTAAATAAATTAACTTGACAATTTCCTATGGTCTGTAGGCGGAACTTGTTTTCAGTATACAATTTAGTGCGGCGAATAATTATGATTATGACAATTATTATGTTATGTAGCCTGTTGCTATTGATCATTTAAAATTGCTTCTAGTAGTAGAAGTGATGATATTGATATAATCGTCAGATGATTATTATAATTCTGATATTATCTAATATTTATTATTCAAATGGAATTGTATAATCAGAATATCATGGTTATTCATATAATTTTAGTAGCAACATTTTACAAGGTGTTTATTGTTTGAGACACATAAATATATTATGTATATACATATATACATACATATATATATATATATATATATATATATATATATATATATATACATATATATATATATTTTATATATATAGTACATGTATGTATATTATATATATATGTACATATATATATATATGTATATATATATATATATATATTTATATATATATATATATATACATACATAATATGTATATATAAATATAATTTCCATTATCACTATATTTATTGTTATTATCATTATCTTGTTTGTTGGTCTTTCTAATTATCTATGCTGTTACTACTACTATTACTCTCAACATTTGTATTATTGATTTGGTCATTACTATTATAATCATCATTGTTATTTTATGTTCTCATTATTGTTGTAAATCTTTAAATCTCAGACACATATGGGATATGCCATTACAGCGCTCTGTGAGTAGTGGGTATCATATATATATATATATATATATATATATATATATATATATATATATATATGTATGTATGTATATACTGTATATATATTATATTATATTATGCTTCTTAAATTGGATTGATAAAAATAATGTACGGCATTTGGAGCATATTCTATTGCATTTCCAATACAATTTCCAATTTAGATAGATTGGAAAGAACACAATCAAATTATAACAATTCACAGTATTTTAACCTGTGCTATACACGATTTGTTTTGGATTTGAGGGGACGTGGTTAAGGAAGCATAGTTCCCATTAATGGGTACATATAGTGTTAGAGGCCTTGTCAGAAGTGGAGTAATCACTGTTCTCTCGTTTCAGACAACATGAAGAGCCTGTTGATCATCTTTTCATTTTATATTGTTGCTGTGTGCAATGGTGCTGAATATGGATCACCTACCGTGTACGAGCTTTTGTCCCCAGCAAGGCTCAACTACGGTTTCAACGCAGGGATTCGCCTTCCTCAGCTTCCCACACTTTCTTTTAATGAACAAGAGATTCCTGTTCCAGTTCCTGATGTAGCAAATGTTGAAATTCCATTTATTTATCCCATTTTCAGCATACCCAGTAGAAAACTGTAGACTCCTAAAAGTTATCAGAATAAAGAATGGAAACAACTTTCGATTTTTGCATACCAACTATGGCAGTTTGTCGTTATTGTGTTTTAAATAGAAAACTAGTGGTTCATTTTTTGACAGATAATTTTGATAAAACGTATTACTAATTATATATAAAGATGTATATCATGATAATACTAAATGAAATATATACTAGTAATAAAATATTTTTTTTCAGTTTTTCAATGATCAGTTTAATGATAATTTTCAGTTAATTATAATTTTCAGTTAATGGTCATTTTCAGTTAATGGTCATTTTCAGTTAATGGTCATTTTCAGTTAATGATAATTTTCAGTTAATGATAATTTTCAGTTAATGATCATTTTCAGTTAATGATCATTTTCAGTTAATGATCATTTTCAGTTAATGATTATTTTCACTTTAATAATCATTTTCACTTTAATGATCATTTTTCAATCTGATGATAATTTTCATTATAATGATCATTTTCATTATAATGATTATTTTCATTATAATGATTATTTTCATTATAATGATCATTTCACTTTAATGAACATTTTCACTTTAATGATCATTTTCAGTTTAATGATCATTTTCACTTTAATGATCATTTTCACTTTAATGATCATTTTCACTTTAATGATCATTTTCACTTTAATGATCATTTTCACTTTAATGATCATTTTCACTTTAATGATCATTTTCACTTTAATGATCATTTTCACTTTAATGATCATTTTCACTTTAATGATCATTTTCACTTT
This sequence comes from Penaeus japonicus, assembly GCA_017312705.2. NCBI lineage: Eukaryota > Metazoa > Arthropoda > Malacostraca > Decapoda > Penaeidae > Penaeus > Penaeus japonicus. Next base: position 149,714 of record BOPN01001643.1, read on the forward strand.
AATGATCATTTTCACTTTAATGATCATTTTCAATTTAATGATCATTTTCACTTTAATGATCATTTTCACTTTAATGATTATTTTCATTATAATTATCATTTTCACTTTAATGATCATTTTCATTATAAGTATCATTTTCAGTTTAATGATCATTTTCATTATAATTATCATTTTCAGTCTAATGATCATTTTCAGTTTAATGATCATTTTCATTATAAGGATCATTTTCATTATAAGGAACATTTTCATTATGAGGATCATTTTCATTATAAGGATCATTTTAATTATAAGGATCATTTTCATTATAATGATCATTTTCAGTTTAATGATCATTTTTATTATAATGATCATTTTCAGTTTAATTATCATTTTCAGTTTAATTATCATTTTCAGTGTAATGATCATTTTCAGTTTAATGATAATTTTCAGTTTAATGATCATTTTCAGTTTAATGATCATTTTCATTATAATGATAATTTTCTGTTGAATGACCAATTTCATTATAATGATCATTTTCATTATAATGATCATTTTCATTATAATGATAATTTTCTGTTGAATGACCGATTTCATTATAATGATAATTTTCATTATAATGATCAATTTCAGTTTAATGACCGATTTCATTTTAATGATAATTTTCATTATAATGATCAATTTCAGTTTAATGGCCGATTCCATTATAATGATCATTTTCTGTTGAATGACCGATTTCATTAAAATGATCAATTTCAGTTTAATGGCCGATTCCATTATAATGATCATTTTCTGTTGAATGACCGATTTCATTAAAATGATCATTTTCATTTTAATGATCAATTTCGGTTTAATGACCGGTTCCAATATAATGATCATTTTCAGTTTAATGGCAGATTTCATTATAATTATAATTTTCATTATAATGATCAATTTCAGTTTAATGACCGATTCCATTATAATGATTATTTTCAGTTTAATGACCGATTTCATTATTATAATTTTCATTATAATATCCAATTTTAATACTATTATCAGTTTTGTTATAATTTCGTTTTCATGATAATCATTTCAATTTTATCACAATCATTTCATTCTTTTGATAATCATCATTTTCAGTTTAATTAGAATTATTTTGTTTATGATGAACTTAATCTTGGATCATTATATCATTATTGTTGCTGATATCTCTGTTACTAATAGTATTAACACCATTTTTCTCATTACTTTTATGGCTAGAATTACTAATACAATCATCATAATTATCTTTTTTGATTTTGTCATTGTTGTAAGTCTATAAATCTTGGGCCATATCGACAAAGTAACCAATAGGTAGCACGACAACTCTTTGCGAGGAGTGACTACCATATTATGTTTCTTGTACTGGCATTAAAGCGGAGAGATTAAAGATTGTTTATTTATCTGTCTATTAGTGGTACAGGCGACATCATCTGGAAAGTAGGCTTCGAATTGTATTGAATTGACATTGTTTTGTTTTGTTTATTCATTATCTTTTTTTTTCAAATTCAGTGTAGTTCGGCAATTATTTTCTCAAATGATGAGCTTAGCATTGTATTATGATGTTTTATTTTTTTTTCTTAAGATTAAATGTAATCAGTTCGTCAAAAATAAATTGATTTTTATCTTAAGCATCAACAATTATGAAAGACTACATCCAGATATTAAAGTTCCTGATAATACATATACATAATGTTTCTTTTTTTAATGCTGTTGTTTTGGCACGCATGACGTTTTTCGTCACCACACAAACGTAATAATATTCTTAGATTAAGATTAAATGTAATCAGTTCGTCAATAAATTATCATTATATCTATTGTATCATAGGAGGTTAAAGACTATATGCAACAATTAAAGTTACTGATAATACATATTCTTGTAGACTTATATTATTTCCGTATCCGTGAATACAATTCGCAAATAAACCAATTTGAAATTCGGAAGGTTTTCGAGAATAATTATATTATTGCTGTTCACAATAAGAAAAGTATTAATTTGTGCTATACACAGTTGGTTTGGCCTCGAGAGAACGAAATATTCATTTGCTCATTTGTGGTAGACATCCATTTAGGGGACGCAGTTAAGAAAGCCGAGTTCCCATTAATGGGTACATATACCGCCAAAGTCTTGTTAAATATGTAGTTATCACTGTGTTCTCGTTACAGACAGCATGAAGAGCCTGTTGATCATCCTTTTCTTAACTACTGTGGCTGTGTGCAATAGTGCCGAATATGGATCGCCAAACGTGTACGAGCTTTTGTCCCCAGCAAGGCTGAACTACGGTTTCAACGCAGGGATTCGCCTTCCTCAGTTTCCTACACTTTCTTTTAGAGAACAAGAGATTCCTCTTCCAGTTCCTGATTTGGCGAATGTGGAAATTCCATTTGTTTATTCCATATTCAACATTCCTAGTAGAAAACTGCAAACCCCCAAAGTATATTAGAATAAAGATTTGAAACAACTAATCTCGATTTTTGTAAACCAAGTCAATCTATCATTATTATATAAACATTTGGCATTAGATGATACATATTGCGGCATTAAGAATATTGATTTTAATAGCCATGATGATAAATTATTTTCCTCGCCACAGAGACAATGCCCTACTCTACCGACACACGCATTCGTATAGTACATCCTCCCTCTCTCTCATACAATTATTCTATAATAATTAATCAAAACTTTGAAGGGTTATTAATATCTGGATGTATCTGAATTACAATTGAACGCACACTAAAATCTAAATCAGTTAACTGGATACACAATGCTTATATCCAAAACAATTTCCAATGGTCTAAAGACCGAACTTGTTTTCAGTATACAATTTCATATGATGGCAGCTTTAATGATTATATAGTGAAATTAACACAGAATAGATGTGAGAAATGAGATTGAATGTAATCTCGTATGACTGACATTATTAGCCACACAGCCCTTACGATCTATTATGTAGTCTATTCTTGATTATATACTGTTATTACTACTGGAAGAAGTGACGATATTGGGAACATTAACATGTTTATTTTCCTTGCTAATGATTTTTTTTTTTTGGGGGGGAGGGGGTCATCACCTAATGATATTAGATAAATATTAGAATTGGACATATTAGAATAGGAAAATACACTTATAGTTTGTCCTAAGTTCATTTTATTTTTCTATGATGAGTATTATGTTTTCTTTAACCATTACCCTTTTCATCATAATAACCATTTTCTTTGCATGTGTTACATCCAGTATAAAAAAACACCCTTATTACAATTATTTTCCTTACAATTATCGCTTGGATGACCATTTTCTTGATAAATTTAATTTTTATTATAATTAACACTTCATCATGAACAGTATCATTATAAATATAACTCATTATGATTATTATTTGTATTATAATGGTCGTTTTCATTATAATGATCGTTTTCATTATAATGATCATTTTCATCCTAATGACTATTTTCAGGTTAATTATAATTATCAGTTTAATTGTCATCTTCAGTTTATTGATAATTTCAGTTTAATGTTCATTTTCAGTTTAATGATCATCTTCAGTTTATTGATCATTTCAGTTTAATGTTCATTTTCAGTTTAATGATCATTTTCAGTTTAATGATCATTTTCAGTTTAATGATCATTTTCAGTTATTGATAATCTTCAGTTTATTGATAATTTCAGTTTTATGTTCATTTTCAGTTTAATGATCATTTTCAGTTTAATGATCATTTTCAGTTTAATGATCATTTTCAGTTTAATGATCATTTTCAGTTTAATGATCATTTTCAGTTTAATGATCATTTTCAGTTTAATGATCATTTTCAGTTTAATGATCATTTTCAGTTTAATGATCATTTTCAGTTTAATGATCATTTTCAGTTTAATGATCATTTTCAGTTTAATGATCATTTTCAGTTTAATGATCATTTTCAGTTTAATGATCATTTTCAGTTTAATGATCATTTTCAGTTTAATGATCATTTTCAGTTTAATGATCATTTTCAGTTTAATGATCATTTTCAGTTTAATGATCATTTTCAGTTTAATGATCATTTTCAGTTTAATGATCATTTTCAGTTTAATGATCATTTTCAGTTTAATGATCATTTTCAGTTTAATGATCATTTTCAGTTTAATGATCATTTTCAGTTTAATGATCATTTTCAGTTTAATGATCATTTTCAGTTTAATGATCATTTTCAGTTTAATGATCATTTTCAGTTTAATGATCATTTTCAGTTTAATGATCATTTTCAGTTTAATGATCATTTTCAGTTTAATGATCATTTTCAGTTTAATGATCATTTTCAGTTTAATGATCATTTTCAGTTTAATGATCATTTTCAGTTTAATGATCATTTTCAGTTTAATGATCATTTTCAGTTTAATGATCATTTTCAGTTTAATGATCATTTTCAGTTTAATGATCATTTTCAGTTTAATGATCATTTTCAGTTTAATGATCATTTTCAGTTTAATGATCATTTTCAGTTTAATGATCATTTTCAGTTTAATGATCATTTTCAGTTTAATGATCATTTTCAGTTTAATGATCATTTTCAGTTTAATGATCATTTTCAGTTTAATGATCATTTTCAGTTTAATGATCATTTTCAGTTTAATGATCATTTTCAGTTTAATGATCATTTTCAGTTTAATGATCATTTTCAGTTTAATGATCATTTTCAGTTTAATGATCATTTTCAGTTTAATGATCATTTTCAGTTTAATGATCATTTTCAGTTTAATGATCATTTTCAGTTTAATGATCATTTTCAGTTTAATGATCATTTTCAGTTTAATGATCATTTTCAGTTTAATGATCATTTTCAGTTTAATGATCATTTTCAGTTTAATGATCATTTTCAGTTTAATGATCATTTTCAGTTTAATGATCATTTTCAGTTTAATGATCATTTTCAGTTTAATGATCATTTTCAGTTTAATGATCATTTTCAGTTTAATGATCATTTTCAGTTTAATGATCATTTTCAGTTTAATGATCATTTTCAGTTTAATGATCATTTTCAGTTTAATGATCATTTTCAGTTTAATGATCATTTTCAGTTTAATGATCATTTTCAGTTTAATGATCATTTTCAGTTTAATGATCATTTTCAGTTTAATGATCATTTTCAGTTTAATGATCATTTTCAGTTTAATGATCATTTTCAGTTTAATGATCATTTTCAGTTTAATGATCATTTTCAGTTTAATGATCATTTTCAGTTTAATGATCATTTTCAGTTTAATGATCATTTTCAGTTTAATGATCATTTTCAGTTTAATGATCATTTTCAGTTTAATGATCATTTTCAGTTTAATGATCATTTTCAGTTTAATGATCATTTTCAGTTTAATGATCATTTTCAGTTTAATGATCATTTTCAGTTTAATGATCATTTTCAGTTTAATGATCATTTTCAGTTTAATGATCATTTTCAGTTTAATGATCATTTTCAGTTTAATGATCATTTTCAGTTTAATGATCATTTTCAGTTTAATGATCATTTTCAGTTTAATGATCATTTTCAGTTTAATGATCATTTTCAGTTTAATGATCATTTTCAGTTTAATGATCATTTTCAGTTTAATGATCATTTTCAGTTTAATGATCATTTTCAGTTTAATGATCATTTTCAGTTTAATGATCATTTTCAGTTTAATGATCATTTTCAGTTTAATGATCATTTTCAGTTTAATGATCATTTTCAGTTTAATGATCATTTTCAGTTTAATGATCATTTTCAGTTTAATGATCATTTTCAGTTTAATGATCATTTTCAGTTTAATGATCATTTTCAGTTTAATGATCATTTTCAGTTTAATGATCATTTTCAGTTTAATGATCATTTTCAGTTTAATGATCATTTTCAGTTTAATGATCATTTTCAGTTTAATGATCATTTTCAGTTTAATGATCATTTTCAGTTTAATGATCATTTTCAGTTTAATGATCATTTTCAGTTTAATGATCATTTTCAGTTTAATGATCATTTTCAGTTTAATGATCATTTTCAGTTTAATGATCATTTTCAGTTTAATGATCATTTTCAGTTTAATGATCATTTTCAGTTTAATGATCATTTTCAGTTTAATGATCATTTTCAGTTTAATGATCATTTTCAGTTTAATGATCATTTTCAGTTTAATGATCATTTTCAGTTTAATGATCATTTTCAGTTTAATGATCATTTTCAGTTTAATGATCATTTTCAGTTTAATGATCATTTTCAGTATAATGATCATTTTCAGTTTAATGATCATTTTCAGTTTAATGATAATTTTCAGTTAATGATCATTTTCTGTTGAATGACCGATTTCATTAAAAGGATCATTTTCATTGTAAAGATCAATTTCAGTTTAATGACCGATTCCATTATAATGATCTTTTTCAGTTTAATGACCGATTTCATTATAATTATTTTCATTATAATGATCAATTTCAGTTTAATGACCGATTTCATTATAATTATCATTTTCATTATAATATCCAATTTTGATACAATTATCAGTTTTGTTATAATTTCGTTTTCATGATAATCATTTCAATTTTATCACAATCATTTCATTCTTCTGATAATCATCATTATCAGTTTAATTAGAATTATTTTGTTTATGATGAACTTAATCTTGGATCATTATATTATTATTGTTGTTGATATCTCTGTTACTAATAGTATTAACCCCATTTTTATCATTACTTTTATGGCTAGAATTACTAATACAATCATCATAGTTATTTTTTTTGATATTGTCATTGTTGTAAGTCTATAAGTCTTGGGCCATATTGACAAAGTAACCAACAGGCAGCACGACAACTCTTTGCGAGGAGTGGCCACCATATTATGTTTCTTGTCCTGGCAGCGATATCCATTAAAGCGGAGAGATTAAAGATTGTCTATTTATCTGTCTATTAGTGGTACAGGCAACATCATCTGGAAACTTGGCTTCGAATTGTTTTGAATTGACATTGTCTGTTTTGTTTATTCATTATTTTTTTTTTTTCAAATTCAGTGTAGTTCGGCAATTTTTTGCTTAAATGATGAGCTTAGCATTGTATTATGATGTTTTATTTTTTTCACACGCATGACATTACGCACAAATAGAATCTTAAGATTAAATGTAATCAGTTCGTCAAAATAAATTGGTTTTATCTTAAGCATCAACAATGATGAAAGACTACATCCAGAAATTAAAGTTACTGATAATACATATACAATATTTTTTTTTTTTTTAATGCTGTTGTTTTTGCACGCATGACGTTTTGCGTCACCACACAAACGCAATAAGTATTCTTAGTTTAAGATTAAATGTAATCAGTTCGTCAATAAATTATCATTATATCTAATGTATCATAGGAGGTTAAAGACTATATCCAGCAATTAAAGTTACTGATAATACATATTCTTGTAGACTTATATTATTTCCTTCTCCGTGAAGACAATTCGCAAATAAACCAATTTGAAATTCGGAAGGTTTTCGAGAATAATTATATTATTGCTGTTCACAGTAAAAAAAAAAAAGTATTAATTTGTGCTATACACAATTGGTTTGGGCTTGCGAGAACGAAATATTCATTTGCTCATTTGTGGTAGACATCCATTTAAGGGACGCGGTTAACAAAGCTGAGTTCCCATTAATGGGTACATATACCGTCAAAGTCTTGTCAAATATGTAGTTATCACTGTGTTCTCGTTTCAGACAACATGAAGAGCCTGTTGATCATCCTTTTCTTAACTACTGTGGCTGTGTGCAATAGTGCCGAATATGGATCGCCTAACGTGTACGAGTTTTTGTCCCCAGCAAGGCTGAACTACGGTTTTAACGCAGGGATTCGCCTTCCTCAGTTTCCTACACTTTCTTTTAGAGAACAAGAGATTCCTCTTCCAGTTCCTGATTTGGCAAATGTGGAAATTCCATTTGTTTATCCCATATTCAACATTCCTAGTAGAAAACTGCAAACCCCCAAAGTTTATTAGAATAAAGATTGGAAACAACTAATCTCGATTTTTGTAAACCAAGTCAATCTATCATTATTATATAAACATTCGGCATTAGATGATACATATTGCGGCATTAAAAATATTGATATTAATAGCCATGATGATAAATTATTTTCCTCGCCACAGAGACAATGCGCTACTCTACCGACACACGCATTCGTATAGTACATCCTCCCTCTCTCTCATACAATTATTCTATAATAATTAATCAATACTTTGAAGGGTTATTAACCCATTGCAGACGGGGATAGATATGCTTACCCAGCCTCCGGGATAAGTTTTATTTTAAAGAGAGACTGCTTGAAGCATTATAATTTGAACATTCCCACTCTCTTTCAGTCATTCATTGAAAAACTAGAGCGTTTTTTGTGTTTTGTTTTTTTTGTGTGTTTTATTGAGTTTAGAGACTTATATATGCCATATGACAGGCTCTACCAGTGCTGCAGTAGACTAAAATTGTAGTATATTATCCATATTAGCTCATTATTTTCTTTATACTCAGTGTGATAGAAGTATTGCTGTTTTATGGGAGGACAAAAGGCAACTATATTTTTTTCGTATTTTTGTGCTGTCATGAACGAATACGAAACATATAACCACCTACAATAAAGATAAATAGAAGAGGTAAGGAAGAGGAATGAAACCTGTGCTTGTGACTGTGAGTGCCACAGTGAAAGGCATCCATATTGGCACAGGAGTACATTTTAGACACTGGGTATGGATTGAGTCATCTTCCTCTTCCCGTTCTGACTGCACATCCTTCATCGGCGGTACTTTTGAGCAAGAGTTCGTCAACTTAGTGTGTGTCATCGCTCTATAAAGATAGTGCTTGCTAGAGACCGTGGATGGGTGCCATTCAAGGCTCTCTCTCTTGCTGGTGCTAGGAAAAAGTGGTGCCATCTAGGTTTTGGACGTTAAGCTAGCACGGTATTACGGTAATTATAGTAATTATGATTGCAGTAGCCATCATCACTCATTCCTTTTTACATAGTAAAATAAAATAGCACAGTGATCCAAAATCCCCGAACGTCATGTACGTCAGGACGCCCGTCGTCAGGCCAAAGCTCCTACGTCATGTATGTCACGACACCCGTCCGCTGTGGGTTAATATCTGGATGTATCTGAATTACAATTGAACGCACAGTAAAATCTAAATCAGTTAACTGTATACACAATGCTTATATCCAAAACAATTTCCAATGGTCTAAAGACCGAACTTGTTTTCAGTATACAATTTCATATGATGGCAGCTTTAATAATTATATAGTGAAATTGACACAATATAGCTGTGAGAAATGAGATTGATCATAATGATCATTTTCATTATAATGATCATTTTCATTATAATGATCATTTTCATTATAATGATCATTTTCATTATAATGATCATTTTCATTATAATGATCATTTTCATTATAATGATCATTTTCATTATAATGATCATTTTCATTATAATGATCATTTTCATTATAATGATCATTTTCATTATAATGATTATTTTCATTATAATGATCATTTTCATTATAATGTTCATTTTCATTATAATGATCATTTTCATTATAATGATCATTTTCATTATAATGATCATTTTCATTATAATGATCATTTTCATTATAATGATCATTTTCATTATAATGATCATTTTCATTATAATGATCATTTTCTGTTGAATGACCGATTTCATTATAATCATTTTCATTATAATGATCAATTTCAGTTTAATGACCGATTCCATTATAATGATCAATTTCAGTTTAATGACCGATTCCATTATAATGATCATTTTCTGTTGAATGACCGATTTCAGTTTAATGACCGATTCCATTATAATGATCATTTTCTGTTTAATGACCGATTTCATTATAATCATTTTCATTATAATGATCAATTTCAGTTTAATGACCGATTCCATTATAATGCTCATTTTCAGTTTAATGACCGATTTCATTATAATTATCATTTTCATTATAATATCCAATTTTAATACTATTATCAGTTTTGGTATAATTTCGTTTTCATGATAATCATTTCAATTTTATCACAATCATTTCATTCTTCTGATAATCATCATTTTCAGTTTAATTAGAATTATTTTGTTTATGATGAACTTAATCTTGGATCATTATATTATTATTGTTGTTGATATCTCTGTTACTAATAGTATTAACACCATTTTTATCATTACTTTTATGGCTAGAATTACTAATACAATCATCATTGTAATCTTTTTTTTTATATTATCATTGTTGTAAATCTATAAATCTTGGCCCATATTGACAAAGTAACCAACAGGCAGCACGACAACTTTTTGCGAGGAGTGACCACCATATTATGTTTCTTGTCCTGGCAGCGATATCCATTAAAACGGAGAGATTAAAGATTGTCTATTTAACTGTCTATTAGTGGTACAGGCAACATCATCTGGAAACTTGGCTTCGAATTGTTTTGAATTGACATTATCTGTTTTTTTTATTCATTATTTTTTTTTTTTTTCAAATTCAGTGTAGTTCGGCTTAACATTGTATTATGAGGTTTTATTTTTTTCACACGCATCACATTACGCACAAATAGAATCTTAAGATTAAATGTAATCATTTCGTCAAAAATAAATTGATTCTATCTTAAGCTTCAACAATGATAAAAGACTACATCCAAAAATTAAAGTTACTGATAATATATATACATGTTTCTTTTTTTAATGCTGTTGTTTTGGCACGCATGACGTTTTGCATCACCACACAAACGCAATAATATTCTTAGATTAAGATTAAATGTAATCAGTTCGTCAATAAATTATCATTATATCTAATGTATCATATATATATATATATATATATATATATATATATATATATATATATATATATATATATATATATATATATATGTATATATATATGTATATATATATATATATATATATATATATATATATATATATATATATATATATATATATGTATGTATATTATATATATATATATACATACATACATAACATATATATATATATATATATATATATATATATATATATATATATATATATATATATATTCTATACATACATACATACATATATATATATATATATATATATATATATATATATATATATATATATATATATATATACATAATATATATATAAATATCATTACCATTATCACTATATTTATTGTTATTATCATTATCTTGTTTGTTGGTCTTTCTAATTATCTATGCTGTTTTGCTATTACTACTACTATTACTCTCAACATTTGTATTATTGATTTGGTCATTACTATTATAATCATCATTGTTATTTTATGTTCTCATTATTGTTGTAAATCTTTAAATCTCAGACACATATGGGATATGCCATTACAGCGCTCTGTGAGTAGTGGCTAATATATATATATATATATATATATATATATATATATATATATATATATATATATATATATATATATGTGTATACTGTATATATATTATATTATATTATGCTACTTCTTAAATTGGATTGATAAAAATAATGTACGGCATTTGGAGCATATTCTATTGCATTTCCAATACAATTTCCACTTAGATAGATTGGAAAGAACACAGTCAAATTATAACAATTCACAGTATTTTAACCTGTGCTATACACAATTTGTTTTGGCTTGAGGGGACGTGGATAAGGAAGCATAGTTCCCGTTAATGGGCAAGGATATAGTAGAGGCCTTGTCAGAAGTGGAGTAATCACTGTTCTCTCGTTTCAGACAACATGAAGAGCCTGTTGATCATCTTTTCATTTTATATTGTTGCTGTGTAAACTGTGCTGAATATGGATCACCTACCGTACGAGCTTTTGTCCCCAGCAAGGCTGAACTACGGTTTCAACGCAGGGATTCGCCTTCCTCAGCTTCCCACACTTTCTTTTAATGAACAAGAGATTCCTCTTCCAGTTCCTGATATAGCAAATGTTGAAATTCCTTTTATTTATCCCATTTTCAGCATACCCAATAGAAAACTGTAGACTCCTAAAAGTTATTAGAATAAAGAATGGAAACAACTTTCGATTTTTGCATACCAACTATGGCAGTTTGTCGTTATTTTTTGACAGATAATTCTGATAAAACGTATTACTAATTATATATAAAGATGTATATCATTTTCAGTTAATGATCATTTTCAGTTAATGATCATTTTCAGTTAATGATCATTTTCAGTTAATGATCATTTTCAGTTAATGATCATTTTCAGTTAATGATCATTTTCAGTTAATGATCATTTTCAGTTAATGATCATTTTCAGTTAATGATCATTTTCAGTCTAATGATCATTTTCAGTTAATGATCATTTTCAGTCTAATGACCGATTTCATTATAATTATCATTTTCAGTTTAATGATCATTTTCACTTTAATGATCATTTTCAGTTAATTATCATTTTCAGTCTAATGACCGATTTCATTATAATGATCATTTTCATTTTAATGATCATTTTCATTTTAATGATCATTTTCACTTTAATGATCATTTTCATTTTGATTATAATTTTCAGTTTAATGATCATTTTCATTTTGATTATAATTTTCAGTTTAATGATCATTTTCATTTTGATTATAATTTTCAGTTTAATGATCATTTTCATTTTGATTATAATTTTCAGTTTAATGATCATTTTCAGTTTAATGATCATTTTCAGTTTAATGATCATTTTCAGTTTAATGATAATTTTCAGTTTAATGATAATTTTCAGTTTAATGATAATTTTCAGTTTAATGATAATTTTCAGTTTAATGATAATTTACAGTTTAATGATAATTTTCAGTTTAATTATCATTTTCAGTTTAATGATAATTTTCAGTTGGCTGATAATTTTCAGTTTAATGCTAATTTTCAGTTTAATGCCAATTTTCAGTTTAATGATAATTTTCAGTTTAATGATAATTTTCAGTTTAATGGATAATTTTCAGTTTAATGATAATTTTCAGTTTAATGATACTCAGTTTAATGATAATTTTCAGTTTAATGATAATTTTCAGTTTAATGATAATTTTCAGTTTAATGATAATTTTCAGTTTAATGATAATTTTCAGTTTAATGATAATTTTCAGTTTAATGATAATTTTCATTACAATGATAATTTTCATTACAATGATAATTTTCTTTATAATGATCATTTTCATTATAATGATCATTTTCATTTTAATGATCATTTTCATTATAATGATCATTTTCATTATAATGATAATTTTCATTATAATGATCATTTTCATTATAATGATAATTTTCAGTTTAATGATCATTTTCATTATAATAATTTTCATTATAATAATTTTCATTAAAATAATTTTCATTATAATAAATTTCATTATAATAATTTTCATTATAATAATTTTCATTATAATGATAATTTTCTGTTGAATGACCGATTTCATTATAATGATTATTTTCATTATAATGATCATTTTCTGTTGAATGACCGATTTCATTATAATGATCATTTTCATCATAATTATCATTTTCATTATAATAATTTTCATTATAATGGTAATTTTCTGTTGAATGACCGATTTCATTATAATGATCATTTTCATTATAATGATCATTTTCTGTTGAATGACCGATTTCATTATAATAATCATTTTCATTATAATGATCAGTTTAAGTTTAATGACCGATTCTATTATAATGATCATTTTCATTATAATGATCAATTTTAGTTTAATGACCGATTCCATTATTCTATCATTTTCAGTTTAATGACCGATTTCATTATAATGATCATTTTCATTATAATATCCAATTTTGATACAATTATCAGTTATGTTATAATTTCGTTTTCATGATAATCATTTCAATTTTATCACAATCATTTCATGCTTTTGATAATCATCATTTCAGTTTAATTAGAATTATTTTGTTTATGATGAACTTAATTTTGGATCATTATATTATTATTGTTGTTGATTTCTCTGTTACTAATAATATTAACACCATTTTTATCATTACTTTTATGGCTAGAATTACTAGTACAATCATCAAAGTTATCTTTTTTTATATTATCGTTGTTGTAAGTCTATAAATTTTGGCTCATATTGTCAAAGTAACCACCAGGTAGCACGACAACTCTTTGCGAGGAGTGCCCATCATATTGTTTCTTGTCCTGGCAGCGATATCCATTAAAACGGAGAGATTAAAGATTGTCCATTTATCTGTCTATTAGTGGTACAGGCGACATCATCTGGAAACTTGGCTTCGAATTGCATTGAATTGACACCATCTCTTTTTTTTATTCATTATCTTTTTTTTCCAAATTCGGTGTAGTTCGGCAATTTTTTGCTTAAATGATAAGCTTAGCATTGTATTATGATGTTTTATATTTTTTTCGCACGCATGACATTACGCACGAATAGAATCTTAAGATTAAATGTAATCAGTTCGTCAAAAATAAATTGATTTCATCTTAAGCATCAACAATGATGAAAGATTACATCCAGAAATTAACGCTGATAATACATATTCTTGTAGACTTATATTATTTCCTTCTCCGTGAAGACAATTCGCAAATAAACCGATTTGAAATTCGGAAGGTTTTCGAGAATAATTATATCATTGCTGTTCACAATAAGAAAAGTATTAATTTGTGCTATACACAATTGGTTTGGGCTTGAGAGAACGAAATATTCATTTGCTCATTTGCGGTAGACATCCATTTAGGGGACGCGGTTAACAAAGCTGAGTTCCCATTAATGGGTACATATACCGTCAAAGTCTTGTAAAATTTGTAGTTATCACTGTTTTCTCGCTTCAGACACCATGAAGAGCCTGTTGATCATCCTTTTCTTAACAACTGTAATGTAGATAGAATGGAAAGAACACAATGAAATAATAACAAGAAATATTTTAACCTCTATTATACTAGATTTATTTTGGATTTTAGACGCGGTTAAGGAAGCATAGTTCCCATTAATGGGTACATATATTGTAGAGGTCTTGTCAAGAGTGGAGTAATCACTGCTTTCTCGTTTCAGACATTATGAAGAGCCTGTTGATCATCTTTACATTTTATTTTGTTGCTGTGTGCAATGGTGCTGAATATGGATCGCCAAACGTGTACGAGTTTTTGTCCCTGTGCAAGGCTGAACTATGGTTTCAACGCAGGGATTCGCCTTCCTCAGTTTCCTACACTTAATTTTAAAGAAGAAGAGATTCCTCTTCCTGTTCCTGATTTGGCCAATGTGGAAATTCCATTTGTTTATCCCATATTCAACATTCCTAGTAGAAAACTGCAAACCCCCAAAGTTTATTAGAATAAAGATTGGAAAC
>BOPN01001643.1:170000-182500 GCA_017312705.2 Penaeus japonicus
T
Source organism: Penaeus japonicus (assembly GCA_017312705.2). Classification (NCBI taxonomy): domain Eukaryota; kingdom Metazoa; phylum Arthropoda; class Malacostraca; order Decapoda; family Penaeidae; genus Penaeus; species Penaeus japonicus. The sequence continues at coordinate 170,002 of BOPN01001643.1, forward strand.
CCTTTTGTTTCGTGTTAATTACTTTTGAATGATTTTATAATTGTCCTTTACTTTTGCACTTTTAATGTTCTTATGGTATTTTATAGCTTTATTTGTTTAGTTTTTAACTTAGAGTTTGTAAGGTCCAGCCATATTTGTAAGAAAACGGCAGATACTCTTTTTACGTACTAGCCTCTGGATTTTTACTGCAAAGGCCCATCTTACCCTCCAGTTTGTTAAAGTAGAGTGTGATTTTGGGTTACAAGGCAAAAGGGCGGATTTTATTTAAAGAATAGTGCTTTGTTTTAGTAGTCATGAAACTTGTAATGCTGGACCGTTTTTAGTGCTTCTTATTTCATTTTGGTATTGCTTATTTTATTCAGTTTTACTTTTGTGCTTTTTGTTCAGCTTTAGTATTACTGTTTTATGTTCAGTTGCTTTTATGTCAGTCCTGATTTCTGTTCTATTATTTTTTGTTTGATCATTTTTATTTAATAAATGTAGATATTTTATTTTGCTTTTTTCGAACATAACCCCTTATAGTTTTATTGGCTCTGCCAATTCATTTATTCAATCATAGTATGATATGAACAACCTGATGGGTATTAGTGAAACACTACAGTAGCCCTAAAAGATCAAACATGAATCTTGAAAGCAAGTCAAATTTAAGTTAATCATTCCTATCAGTACCACGTACGTCATGCTAAAACATATTGGTAATTGATTAAGATATAGAAGGGTTGATCTAATATGATACAAGTCTTACTACTGATCCTGCAGAATATCAAGTTCTCTTTATACGAGAATAGGGAAGTGAAAAGTCAGTTGGAATGATGTGGGTATGTGTGCGTTATTAATGACTTATTGTAGACAAACCTTTCGTATTTATTTTTAAGGGTTATTAGACATCTTTAAATTCTAGGTGTTTACTAAGATTTTGAAAATTAAAGGACCCAAGGGACATTTAGAATAAACATCCAAGAACCCAAAACAAAAGCGAAGACACAAGATCTTATATATAAAAAAAGAAACCCTGTGGCATCCCGGACTGCACTATTAACCATCAGGACGAGGCATCAATCTCCAAACTTTTGCTATTATGTGTCAAATTAACAATTAATCCGCCACATTAACGTTACCGATTTTGATAATTTTGTTAACATCTATTACAAATTATATATAAAGCTGTATATCACGAAAATACTAAATTAATCATATATTCGTAGTAGAAGAAATGATAGATATCATTACTCTTATCATTTCTATAAGAAAAATAAGAAAAACAATTTTGAAGTTTCATCATTCATGATAAAATTGCATCAGGAGCAAATAATGCATAAGTTAAATGTCAGAACTCTTCTTATATATGATAATATATATAATAAAATAGTCAATGTAAGAACAAAATAATGGTCGTAATTCAGACGGAGAAAAGTTTCAGAAAAGTATGAAACGTTATGACATTTATTTCGTTCTTACTGTGCACACGTGAAGACATTTTGCAAATAAACCAATTTGAAATTCGGAAGGTTTTCGAGAATAATTATATTGCTGTTCACAATAAGAAAAGTTAATTTGTGCAATACACAATTGGCTTGGGCTCGAGAGAACGAAATATTCATTTGCTCATTTGTGGTAGACATCCATTTAGGGGACGCGGTTAACAAAGCTGAGTTCCCATTAATGGGTACATATACCGTCAAAGTCTTGTAAAACATGTAGTTATCACTGTGTTCTCGTTACAGACACCATGAAGAGCCTATTGATCATCCTTTTCTTAACTACTGTGGCAGTGTGCAATAGTGCCGAATATGGATCGCCTAACGTGTACGAGCTTTTGTCCCCAGCAAGGCTGAACTACGGTTTCAACGCAGGGATTCGCCTTCCTCAGTTTCCTACACTTTCTTTTAATGAACAAGAGATTCCTGTTCCAGTTCCTGATGTAGCAAATGTTGAAATTCCATTTATTTATCCCATTTTCAGCATACCCGGTAGAAAACTGGAGACTCCTAAAAGTCATTAGAATAAAGAATGGAAATGACTTTCGATTTTTATACACCAAGTGAAAGTCTGTCGCTATCTAATTTTAGATAAGAATAAATAGGTTCGTTTGTTGGCAAACAATATTGCTACCATTTATGCCGTATTCTAAATGAAGATGAAACTCTTTAAATAATACAAGATTTTATTTGTAACAATGAAAAAAATACATTTATCTTTTTTATGAGAAAGATCAAGGGGAAACCACAAGAAAAGAAATCAAAGTAACATTATTAAAACTTACATATATATTGTGTGCATGAGGAAACTAAATACTATATCTTACTTCAAAATTAAGATTTTGAAAATTACAAGACCCAAGGGACATTTAGAATAAATCCAAGAACCCAAAACAAAAGCCTTATATACAGTAATATAAATAACAAAATACGAGTGTCTTTTCATCATTACCATTATCTTTCTTATTGATATCAGCATCATTATCATCGTACGTATTATTAACACATTATCAGTATGTTTACTATGATTGTTATAATTACTGTAATAATCATTATTTGCTTCCCAAGCCGTTGGAAATGGTTTGAATCAGCATTCTATGTCTTATTGATCTTTATAATATTCATCTTAGAGAACCGTCTCTCAACAGAAGCAGAGGAATGTGGTAGCCCTAAAAGATCGAACATGAATCTTGAAAGCAAGTCAAATTTAAATTAATTATTCCCATCAGTACCACGTACTTCATGCTAAAACATATTGCTGATTGATTAAGATATAGAAGGGTTGATCTAGCATGATACATGTCTTACTACTGCTCCTGCAGAATATCAAGTTCTCTTTTTACGAGAATAGGAGAGTGAAAAGCCAGTTTTTGAATGATGTGGTTATGTTTGTGTTATTAATGACTTATTGTAGATAAACTTTCGTATTTATTTTTAAGGGTTATTAGATATCTTTAAATTATAGGTGTTTACTAAGATTTTGAACATTACAAGATCCAAGGGACATTTAGAATAAACATCCAAGAACCCAAAACAAAAGCCGAAAGGCAAGATCTTATATATATATTTATATATATATATATATATATGCACATATATATACATATATTTATATATATATAAACATATATCAATGTCATTATCACTATGTTTATTGTTGTTATCATTATCATGTTTGTTAGTCTTTCTAATTATCTATGCTGTTTTGTTATTACTACTACTTTTACTATCAACATTTGTATGATCGATTTGGTCATTATTATTATAATTATCATCATCGTTATGTTTTTGTTCTCATTTTTATTGTAAATCTTTAAATCTTAGACCCATATGGGATTTGCCATCACAGCGCTCTTTGAGGAGCGACTAAATGTACGGCATTTAGCGCATTTTCTGTTGCACTTCTAATACAATTTGTAATTTAGATAAAATGGAAAGAACACAATGAAATAATAACAAGAAATATTTCAACCTCTATTATACTAGATTTGTTTTGGATTTGGGGGGACGTGGTTAAGGAAGCATAGTTCCCATTAATGGGTACATATACTATAGTGGTACATATATGGGTTCATATAGTGTAGAGGTCTTGTCACGAGTGGAGTAATCACTGTTCTCTCGTTTCAGACATCATGAAGAGCCTGTTGATCATCTTTTCATTTTATATTATTGCTGTGTGCAATGGCGCTGAATATGGATCACCTACCGTGTACGAGCTTTTGTCTCCAGCAAGGCTGAACTACGGTTTCAACGCAGGGATTCGCCTTCCTCAGCTTCCCACACTTTCTTTTAATGAACAAGAGATTCCTGTTCCAGTACCTGATGTAGCAAATGTTGAAATTCCATTTATTTATCCCATTTTCAGCATACCCAGAAGAAAACTGCAGACTCCTAAAAGTTATTAGAATAAAGAATAGAAACAACTTTAGATTTTGATAATTTGGTTAACACCTATTACAAATTATATATAAAGCTGTATATCATGATAATACTAAATTAAATATATACTCGCAATAGAAGAACTGATAACTATCATTACTCTTATCATTTCTATAAGAAAATCACGAGAGAAAAACAATTTTGAAGTTTCATCAATCATGATAAAATTGCATCAGAAGAAATACAAGCGATATATAATCTTGAAGTTGCATCAATTATAATACACTGTATGCACAAGTTATATATTAGAACATTTTTTTATATATGCTAATATATATAATAAAATAGTCAATGTAAGATCAAAGTAATGGTCGTAATTCAAAAGGAGAAAAGTTTCAGAAAAGTATGAAGCGTTATGACAATTATTTCGTTCGTACTGTGCACGCGGCTGTTTTAGGATTCAGTTATACCTTATTGTGATTCGCATCTCAGGTGATATATTTTTTTTTAATTTTGGCTTTTATTAGTTTGATAGTTATCATCACTATTTTTTCAGTATGCTCATTATTATTATACGCATTTTTAGTTTTATTATTATCTCAGGATCATTATATTATTCTCCTAATTGTTCTAATTCTTAGTATAATCAATAAATTTTAATATTCATATTAAGTTTCCTATTAATAGTATCATTTACATTATGTTTAATATCATTTTTATCTTAATCATTATATTTACTATTACTGTTAATATTATCATTATGGTTACTATTATCATTGTAAGGATAAGAGTTAGATTTGCGGAGCAGATGCTTCGCCGGGCTTATATGCGCTAAGGCAAACCCGCCGGTGTCAGCGTGTGCTGACTCGTGAGAGAGCGTGCCAACGAGTGTTGACTCGATCTGAGCTTGGTTCTTACCCGCCATACTGTCCAGACACGGCGGTGACCACCAGGCGTCAGTGGAAACACACGAGCTTGGATGATGATCGTTTTCATTATAATGCTAATTTTCAGTTTAATGATAATTTTCAGTTAATGATCATTTTTAGTGAATGATCATTTTCAGTTAATGATCATTTTCAGTGAATGATCATTTTCAGTTTAATGATCATTTTCATTAAAATGATCATTTTCATTAAAATGATCATTTTCATTAAAATGATCATTTTCATTAAAATGATCATTTTCATTAAAATGATCATTTTCATTAAAATGATCATTTTCATTATAATGATCATTTTCATTATAATGATCATTTTCATTATAATGATCATTTTCATTATAATGATCATTTTCATTATAATGATCATTTTCATTATAATGATCATTTTCATTATAATGATCATTTTCATTATAATGATCATTTTCATTATAATGATCATTTTCATTATAATGATCATTTTCATTATAATGATCATTTTCATTATAATGATCATTTTCATTATAATGATCATTTTCATTATAATGATCATTTTCATTATAATGATCATTTTCATTATAATGATCATTTTCATTATAATGATCATTTTCATTATAATGATCATTTTCATTATAATGATCATTTTCATTATAATGATCATTTTCATTATAATGATCATTTTCATTATAATGATCATTTTCATTATAATGATCATTTTCATTATAATGATCATTTTCATTATAATGATCATTTTCATTATAATGATCATTTTCATTATAATGATCATTTTCATTATAATGATCATTTTCATTATAATGATCATTTTCATTATAATGATCATTTTCATTATAATGATCATTTTCATTATAATGATCATTTTCATTATAATGATCATTTTCATTATAATGATCATTTTCATTATAATGATCATTTTCATTATAATGATCATTTTCATTATAATGATCATTTTCATTATAATGATCATTTTCATTATAATGATCATTTTCATTATAATGATCATTTTCATTATAATGATCATTTTCATTATAATGATCATTTTCATTATAATGATCATTTTCATTATAATGATCATTTTCATTATAATGATCATTTTCATTATAATGATCATTTTCATTATAATGATCATTTTCATTATAATGATCATTTTCATTATAATGATCATTTTCATTATAATGATCATTTTCATTATAATGATCATTTTCATTATAATGATCATTTTCATTATAATGATCATTTTCATTATAATGATCATTTTCATTATAATGATCATTTTCATTATAATGATCATTTTCATTATAATGATCATTTTCATTATAATGATCATTTTCATTATAATGATCATTTTCATTATAATGATCATTTTCATTATAATGATCATTTTCATTATAATGATCATTTTCATTATAATGATCATTTTCATTATAATGATCATTTTCATTATAATGATCATTTTCATTATAATGATCATTTTCATTATAATGATCATTTTCATTATAATGATCATTTTCATTATAATGATCATTTTCATTATAATGATCATTTTCATTATAATGATCATTTTCATTATAATGATCATTTTCATTATAATGATCATTTTCATTATAATGATCATTTTCATTATAATGATCATTTTCATTATAATGATCATTTTCATTATAATGATCATTTTCATTATAATGATCATTTTCATTATAATGATCATTTTCATTATAATGATCATTTTCATTATAATGATCATTTTCATTATAATGATCATTTTCATTATAATGATCATTTTCAGTATAATGATAATTTTCATTATAATGATCATTTTCATTAAAATGATCATTTTCATTATAATGATCAATTTCATTATAATGATCAATTTCAGTTTAATGACCGATTCCATTATAATGATCATTTTCTGTTTAATGCCCGATTTCATGACCGATTTCATTATAATGATCATTTTCTGTTGAATGACCGATTTCATTATAATGATCATTTTCATTATAATGATCATTTTCAGTTTAATGACCGATTCCATTATAATGCTAATTTTCAGTTGAATGACCGATTTTATTATAATCATCATTTTCATTATAATGTCCAATTTTGATACAATTATAATTTTTGTTATAATTTCGTGTTTATGATAATCATTTCAATTTTATCACAATCATTTCATTCTTCTGATAATCATCATTTTCACTTTAATTAGAATTTTTTTGGTTATGATAGACTTAATCTAGAATCATTATATTATTATTGTTGTTGATATATGTTACTAATAGTATTAACACCATTTTTCTCATTACTTTTATGGCTAGAATTTCTAATACAATCATCATAGTTATCTTTTTTGATATTGTCATTGTTGTAAGTCTATAAGTCTTGGGCCATATTGACAAAGTAACCAACAGGTAGCACGACAACTTTTTGCGAGGAGTGACCACCATATTATGTTTCTTGTCCTGGCAGCGATATCCATTAAAACGGAGAGATTAAAGATTGTCTATTTAACTGTCTATTAGTGGTACAGGCAACATCATCTGGAAACTTGGCTTCGACTTGTTTTGAATTGACATTATCTGTTTTGTTTATTCATTATTATTTTTTTTTTTTTTCAAATTCAGTGTAGTTCGGCTTAACATTGTATTATGAGGTTTTATTTTTTTCACACGCATCACATTACGCACAAATAGAATCTTAAGATTAAATGTAATCAGTTCGTCAAAAATAAATTGATTTTATCCTAAGCATCAACAATGAAGAAAGACTACATCCAGAAATTAAAGTTACTGATAATATATATACATGTTTCTTTTTTTAATGCTGTTGTTTTGGCACGCATGACGTTTTGCATCACCACACAAACGCAATAATATTCTTAGATTAAGATTAAATGTAATCAGTTCGTCAATAAATTATCATTATATCTAATGTATCATATATATATATATATATATATATATATATATATATATATATATATATATATATATATATATATATATATATGTATATATATATGTATATATATATATATATATATATATATATATATATATATATATATATATATATATATATGTATGTATATTATATATATATATATACATACATACATAACATATATATATATATATATATATATATATATATATATATATATATATATATATATATATTCTATACATACATACATACATATATATATATATATATATATATATATATATATATATATATATATATATATATATATACATAATATATATATAAATATCATTACCATTATCACTATATTTATTGTTATTATCATTATCTTGTTTGTTGGTCTTTCTAATTATCTATGCTGTTTTGCTATTACTACTACTATTACTCTCAACATTTGTATTATTGATTTGGTCATTACTATTATAATCATCATTGTTATTTTATGTTCTCATTATTGTTGTAAATCTTTAAATCTCAGACACATATGGGATATGCCATTACAGCGCTCTGTGAGTAGTGGCTAATATATATATATATATATATATATATATATATATATATATATATATATATATATATATATATATATGTGTATACTGTATATATATTATATTATATTATGCTACTTCTTAAATTGGATTGATAAAAATAATGTACGGCATTTGGAGCATATTCTATTGCATTTCCAATACAATTTCCACTTAGATAGATTGGAAAGAACACAGTCAAATTATAACAATTCACAGTATTTTAACCTGTGCTATACACAATTTGTTTTGGCTTGAGGGGACGTGGATAAGGAAGCATAGTTCCCGTTAATGGGCAAGGATATAGTAGAGGCCTTGTCAGAAGTGGAGTAATCACTGTTCTCTCGTTTCAGACAACATGAAGAGCCTGTTGATCATCTTTTCATTTTATATTGTTGCTGTGTAAACTGTGCTGAATATGGATCACCTACCGTACGAGCTTTTGTCCCCAGCAAGGCTGAACTACGGTTTCAACGCAGGGATTCGCCTTCCTCAGCTTCCCACACTTTCTTTTAATGAACAAGAGATTCCTCTTCCAGTTCCTGATATAGCAAATGTTGAAATTCCTTTTATTTATCCCATTTTCAGCATACCCAATAGAAAACTGTAGACTCCTAAAAGTTATTAGAATAAAGAATGGAAACAACTTTCGATTTTTAATGCTCAACTATGGCAGTTTGTCGTTATTTTTTGACAGATAATTCTGATAAAACGTATTACTAATTATATATAAAGATGTATATCATTTTCAGTTAATGATCATTTTCAGTTAATGATCATTTTCAGTTAATGATCATTTTCAGTTAATGATCATTTTCAGTTAATGATCATTTTCAGTTAATGATCATTTTCAGTTAATGATCATTTTCAGTTAATGATCATTTTCAGTTAATGATCATTTTCAGTTAATGATCATTTTCAGTTAATGATCATTTTCAGTCTAATGACCGATTTCATTATAATGATCATTTTCACTTTAATGATCATTTTCAGTTAATGATCATTTTCAGTCTAATGACCGATTTCATTATAATGATCATTTTCACTTTAATGATAATTTTCAGTTAATGATCATTTTCACTTTAATGTTAATTTTCAGTTAATGATCATTTTCAGTTTAATGATCATTTTCATTTTAATGATAATTTTCAGTTTAATGATCATTTTCATTTTAATGATAATTTTCAGTTTAATGATCATTTTCATTTTAATTATAATTTTCAGTTTAATGATAATTTTCAGTTTAATGATCATTTTCAGTTTAATGATCATTTTCAGTTTAATGATCATTTTCAGTTTAATGATCATTTTCAGTTTAATGATCATTTTCAGGTTAATTATCATTTTCAGATTAATGATCATTTTCAGTTTGATTATTATTTTCCGTTTAATTATCATTTTCAGTTTCATTATAATTTTCAGTTGGCTGATAATTTTCAGTTTAATGCTAATTTTCAGTTTAATGCCAATTTTCAGTTTAATGATAATTTTCAGTTTAATGATAATTTTCAGTTTAATGATAATTTTCAGTTTAATGATAATTTTCAGTTTAATGATAATTTTCAGTTTAATGATAATTTTCAGTTTAATGATAATTTTGAGTTTAATGATAATTTTCAGTTTAATGATAATTTTCAGTTTAATGATAATTTTCAGTTTAATGATAATTTTCAGCTTAATGATAATTTTCATTACAATGATAATTTTCATTATAATGATAATTTTCATTATAATGATAATTGTCATTATAATGATAATTTTCATTATAATGATAATTGTCATTATAATGATAATTTTCATTATAATGATAATTTTCATTATAATGATCATTTTCAGTTTAATGATCATTTTCAGTTTAATGATCATTTTCATTATAATAATTTTCATTATAATAATTTTCATTAAAATAATTTTCATTATAATAAATTTCATTATAATAATTTTCATTATAATAATTTTCATTATAATGATAATTTTCTGTTGAATGACCGATTTCATTATAATGATTATTTTCATTATAATGATCATTTTCTGTTGAATGACCGATTTCATTATAATGATCATTTTCATCATAATTATCATTTTCATTATAATAATTTTCATTATAATGGTAATTTTCTGTTGAATGACCGATTTCATTATAATGATAATTTTCATTATAATGATCATTTTCTGTTGAATGATCATTATAATGATCATTTTCATTAAAATGATCATTTACTGTTGAATGACCGATTCCATTATAATGATCATTTTCATTATAATGATCAATTTTAGTTTAATGACCGATTCCATTATTCTATCATTTTCAGTTTAATGACCGATTTCATTATAATGATCATTTTCATTATAATATCCAATTTTGATACAATTATCAGTTATGTTATAATTTCGCTTTCATGATAATCATTTCAATTTTATCACAATCATTTCATTCTTCTGATAATCATCATTTTCACTTTAATTATAATTATTTTGCTTATGATAAACTTCATCTAGGATCATTATATTATTATTGCTGTTAATATCACTATTACTAATACTATTAACACCATTTTTATCATCACTTTTGTGGCTAGACTTACTAATACAATCATCATTGTTATCTTTTTTTATATTATCATTGCTGTGAATCTATAAATCTTAGCCCATATTGTCAAAATAACCACCAGGTAGCACGAGGAGTGGCCATCATATTCTTTTTCTGGTCCTGGCAGCGATATCCATTAAAAGGGAGAGATTGAAGATTGTTTATTTATCTGTCTATTAGTGGTACAGGCGACATCATCTGGAAACTTAGCTTCGAATTGTATTGAATTGACATTGTCTGTTTTGTTTATTCATTTTTTTTTCAAATTTGGTGTAGTTCGGCAATTTTTTTTTTATTATGAGTTTAGAATTGTATTATGATAACGTTTTATTCTTTTTTTTCGCACGCATGACATTACACACAAATAGAATCTTAAGATTAAATGTAATCAGTTCGTCAAAAATAAATTGATTTCATCTTAAGCATCAACAATGATGAAAGATTACATCCAGAAATGAAGCGCTGATAATACATATTCTTGTAGACTTATATTATTTCCTTCTCCGTGAAGACAATTCGCAAATAAACCGATTTGAAATTCGGAAGGTTTTCGAGAATAATTATATCATTGCTGTTCACAATAAGAAAAGTATTAATTTGTGCTATACACAATTGGTTTGGGCTTGAGAGAACGAAATATTCATTTGCTCATTTGCGGTAGACATCCATTTAGGGGACGCGGTTAACAAAGCTGAGTTCCCATTAATGGGTACATATACCGTCAAAGTCTTGTAAAATTTGTAGTTATCACTGTTTTCTCGCTTCAGACACCATGAAGAGCCTGTTGATCATCCTTTTCTTAACAACTGTAATGTAGATAGAATGGAAAGAACACAATGAAATAATAACAAGAAATATTTTAACCTCTATTATACTAGATTTATTTTGGATTTTAGACGCGGTTAAGGAAGCATAGTTCCCATTAATGGGTACATATATTGTAGAGGTCTTGTCAAGAGTGGAGTAATCACTGCTTTCTCGTTTCAGACATTATGAAGAGCCTGTTGATCATCTTTACATTTTATTTTGTTGCTGTGTGCAATGGTGCTGAATATGGATCGCCAAACGTGTACGAGTTTTTGTCCCTGTGCAAGGCTGAACTATGGTTTCAACGCAGGGATTCGCCTTCCTCAGTTTCCTACACTTAATTTTAAAGAAGAAGAGATTCCTCTTCCTGTTCCTGATTTGGCCAATGTGGAAATTCCATTTGTTTATCCCATATTCAACATTCCTAGTAGAAAACTGCAAACCCCCAAAGTTTATTAGAATAAAGATTGGAAACAACTAATCTCGATTTTTGTAAACCATGCCAATCTATCATTATTATATAAACATTTGGCATTAGATGATACATATTGCGGCATTAAGAATATTGATATTAATAGCCATGATGATAAATTATTTTCCTCGCCACAGAGACAATGCCCTACTCTACCGGCACACGCATTCGTATAGTACATCCTCCCTCTCTCTCATACAATTATTCTATAATAATTAATCAAAACTCTGTATGTATCTGAATTACAGTTGAACGCAATTTCTACCAAAATCTAAATACACAATGGATACTAATAATGCTTATATGAAAAACAATTTCCAATGGTCT
>BOPN01001643.1:187500-195000 GCA_017312705.2 Penaeus japonicus
GTAATGCTGGACCGTTTTTAGTGCTTCTATTTCATTTGGTATTGCTTATTTTATTCAGTTTTACTTTTGTGCTTTTTGTTCAGCTTTAGTATTACTGTTTTATGTTCAGTTGCTTTTATGTCAGTCCTGATTTCTGTTCTATTATTTTTTGTTTGATCATTTTTATTTAATAAATGTAGATATTTTATTTTGCTTTTTTCGAACATAACCCCTTATAGTTTTATTGGCTCTGCCAATTCATTTATTCAATCATAGTATGATATGAACAACCTGATGGGTATTAGTGAAACACTACAGTAGCCCTAAAAGATCAAACATGAATCTTGAAAGCAAGTCAAATTTAAGTTAATCATTCCTATCAGTACCACGTACGTCATGCTAAAACATATTGGTAATTGATTAAGATATAGAAGGGTTGATCTAATATGATACAAGTCTTACTACTGATCCTGCAGAATATCAAGTTCTCTTTATACGAGAATAGGGAAGTGAAAAGTCAGTTGGAATGATGTGGGTATGTGTGCGTTATTAATGACTTATTGTAGACAAACCTTTCGTATTTATTTTTAAGGGTTATTAGACATCTTTAAATTCTAGGTGTTTACTAAGATTTTGAAAATTAAAGGACCCAAGGGACATTTAGAATAAACATCCAAGAACCCAAAACAAAAGCGAAGACACAAGATCTTATATATAAAAAAAGAAACCCTGTGGCATCCCGGACTGCACTATTAACCATCAGGACGAGGCATCAATCTCCAAACTTTTGCTATTATGTGTCAAATTAACAATTAATCCGCCACATTAACGTTACCGATTTTGATAATTTTGTTAACATCTATTACAAATTATATATAAAGCTGTATATCATGATAATGCTAAATGGATTATATAGTCGTAGTAGAAGAAATGATAGGTATCATTACTTTTATCATTTCTATAAGAAAAATCAAGAAAAGCACGCGATAAAAACAATTTTGAAGTTTCATCAATCATGATAAAATTGCATCAGGAGAAAATGCATAAGTTAAATGTCAGAACTCTTCTTATATATGATAATATATATAATAAAATAGTCACGTAAGATATTCATATTTACATTTATACATACATATGTATATATATATATATATATATATATATATATATATATATATATATTCATATATACATATGTACATACATATGTATATGTATATATATATGTGTGTGTGTGTTTCTGTGTGTACATATCTATATATGTATATATGTATCATTGTCATATCGCTATATTTACTAATGTTTTCTTTATCATTTCTCTTAATGAATAGCGGTCATGTTTGTGTGCTTTTTATCTATGCTATTTTGCTATTACTATTACTATTATTATCAACATTTGTGTTATAATTTTGGTGTTTAATATTTTAATCATCATCATCGTTATTTTCTTGTTTTCATTATTGTCATAAATCTTTAAATCTTGTGCCCATATAGGATTTGCCATAACAGCGCTCTGTAAGGAGTTGTTATCATATAAAGTTATTTCTTGTTCTTCCGGTGATATTACTTAAATTGAATTGTTAAAATATAATTTTCGCCATTTGGCGTATTTTTTTTGCGCATTTCCAATACAATTTGCAATGTAAGTAGATTGAAAAGTACAGAATCAAATTAAAACAATTTATAATAAGATATATTATAATCTGTGCTATACTCGATTTGATTTGGCTTGACGGGACATGACTATCGACTTTCGTACACCAAGTGAAAGTCTGTCGCTATTTAATTTTAGATAAGAATAAATAAGTTCGTTCGTTGGCAAACAATATTGCTAACATTTATGCTTTATTCTAAATGAAGATGAAACTCTTTAAAATAATACAAGATTTTATTTGTAATAAAAAAATACATTCATCTTTTTATGAGAATGATCAAGGTGAAACCACAAAAAAAGAAATCGAAGTAACATTATTAAAAAATACATATATATTGTGTGCATGAGGAAACTAAATGCTAAATCTTACTTCAAAATTAAGATTTTGAAAATTACAAGACCCAAGGGACATTTAGAATAAACATCCAAGAACCCAAAACAAAAGCCTTATATACAGTAACATAAATAACAAAATACGAGTGTCTTTTCATCATTACCATTATCTTTCCTATTGTTATCAACATCATTGTCATCATATGTAATATTGACACATTATCAGTATGTTTACTATGATTGTTATAATTACTGTAGTAATCAGTATTTGCTTCCCAAGCCGTTGGCAACGGTTTGAATCAACATTCTATGTCTTATTGGTCTTTATAATATTCATCTTAGAGAACAGTCTCTCAACAGAAGCAGAGGAATGTGGTAGCACTAAAAGATCAAACATGAATCTTGAAAGCAAGTTAAATTTAAGTTAATCATTCCCATCAGTACCACGTACTTCATGCTAAAACATATTGGTGATTGACTAGGATATAGAAGGGTTGATCTAGCATGATACATGTCTTACTACTGCTCCTGCAGAATATCAAATTCTCTTTTTACGAGAATAGGAGAGTGAAAAGCCAGTTTTTGAATGATGTGGTTGTTTGTGTTATTAATGACTTATTGTAGATAAACTTTCGTATTTATTTTTAAGGGGTTATTAGATATCTTTAAATTATAGGTGTTTACTAAGATTTTGAACATTACAAGATCCAAGGGACATTTAGAATAAACATCCAAGAACCCAAAACAAAAGCCGAAAACGCAAGATCTTATATATATATATATATATATATATATATATATATATATATATATATATATGCATATATATATACATATATATACATACATATATATCTATATCTATATCTATCTATCTATCTATCTATCTATCTATATATATATATAAGCTGTGGCTTCCCGGACTACACTATTAACCATCAGGACGAGTCAACAATCTCCAAACTCTTGCTATTATGTGTCAATTTAACGAAATAATCCGCCACATTAACGTCACCAATTAATATTATGTATATATATATATATATATATATATATATATATATATATATATATATATATATAAATATATATACATATATACACATATATATATATATATATATATATATATATATATATATACATATATACATACATACATACATGTATATATATATATATATATATATATATATATATATATATATATATATTTATATATATATATATATATATATATACATATATATGTGTGTGTGTGTGTCTGTGTGTGTGTGCACACACACATATATATATATATATACAGTATATATATATATATATATATATATATATATATATATATATATATATATATATCATTGTCATTATCACTATGTTTATTGTTGTTATCATTATCATGTTTGTTAGTCTTTCTAATTATATATAATGTTTTGTCATTACTACTACTATTACTATCAGTATTTGTATGATCGATCTGGTAATTATTATTATAATTATCATCATCGTTATTTTTTGTTCTCATTATTATTGTAAATCTTTATATCATTGTCATTATCGCTATGTTTATTGCTGTTATCATTATTATGCTTGTTGGTCTTTCTAATTATCTATGCTGTTTTGCTATTACTACTAGTATTACTATCAACATTTGTATTATCGATTTGGTCATTATTATTAAAATTATCATCATCGTTATCTTTTTGTTCTCATTATTACTGTAAATCTTATAATCTTAGACCCATATGGGATTTGCCATCACAGCGCCCTTTGAGGAGTGACTATCATATAAATGTCTTTCTTGTTCTTCGGCGATTCTGCTTAAATTGGAGTGATGAAAAATAATGTACGGCATTTAGCGCATTTTCTGTTGCACTTACAATACAATTTGTAATTTAGATAGAATGGAAAGAACACAATGAAATAATAACAAGAAATATTTCAACCTCTATTATACTAGATTTGTTTTGGATTTGGGGGGACGTGGTTAAGGAAGCATAGTTCCCATTAATGGGTACATATACTATAGCGGTACATATATGGGTACATATGGGTCTTGTCAAGAGTGGAGTAATCACTGTTCTCTCGTTGAAGACATCATGAAGAGCCTATTGATCATCTTTTCATTTTATATTGTTGCTGTGTGCAATGGTGATGAATATGGATCACCTACCGTGTACGAGCTTTTGTCCCCAGCAAGGCTCAACTACGGTTTCAACGCAGGGATTCGCCTTCCTCAGCTTCCCACACTTTCTTTTAATGAACAAGAGATTCCTGTTCCAGTTCCTGATGTAGCAAATGTTGAAATTCCATTTATTTATCCTATTTTCAGCATACCCAGTAGAAAACTGGAGACTCCTAAAAGTTATTAGAATAAAGAATGGAAACGACTTTCGATTTTTGTATCCCAACTAAGTCGTTATAATGTTTTAAATAGAAAACGAATAGATTCGTTTTTCAACAGACAGTAGTGAAAATGCACATCATGATAATAAAACAATATATTTAATTTTAGATAAGAATAAATAGGTTCGTTTGTTGGCAAACAATATTGCTAACATTTATGCCGTATTCTAAATGAAGATGAAACTTTAAAATAATACAATATTTTATTTGTAATAATAAAAAAAATACATTCATCTTTTTATGAGTGATCAAGGGGAAACCACAAGAAAAGAAATCAAAGTAACATTATTAAAAATTACATATATATTGTGTGCATGAGGAAACTAAATACAATATCTTACTTCAAAATGGAGATTTTGAAAATTACAAGACCCAAGGGACATTTAGAATAAATCCAAGAACCCAAAACAAAAGCCTTATATACAGTAATATAAATAACAAAATACGAATGTCTTTTCATCATTACCATTATCTTTCCTATTGTTATCAACATCATTGTCATCATATGTAATATTAACACATTATCAGTATGTTTACTATGATTGTTATAATTACTGTAGTAATCATTATTTGCTTCCCAAGCCGTTGGCAATGGTTTGAATCAACATTCTATGTCTTATTGGTCTTTATGATATTCATCTTAGAGAACCGTCTCTCAATAGAAGCAGAGGAATGTGGTAGCACTAAAAGATCGAACATGTGTCTTGAAAGCAAGTTAAATTTAAGTTAATCATTCCCATCAGTACCACGCACTTCATGCTAAAACATATTGGTGATTGATTAGGATATAGAAGGGTTGATCTAGCATGATACATGTCTTACTACTGCTCCTGCAGAATATCAAGTTCTCTTTTTACGAGAATAGGAGAGTGAAAAGCCAGTTTTTGAATGATGTGATTATGTTTGTGTTATTAATGACTTATTGTAGATAAACCTTTCGTGTTTATTTTTAAGGGTTATTAGATATCTTTAAATTATAGGTGTTTACTAAGATTTTGAACATTACAAGATCCAAGGGACATTTAGAATAAACATCCAAGAACCCAAAACAAAAGCCGAAAGGCAAGATCTTATATATATATATATATATATATATATATATATATATATATATATATATATATATATATATATATATATATATATATATATATATATATACCTCTTATTGTCTCACCCTTTAAGTAATATAATTATCGATATTTCTCTTTGTATTGTGTTATCATGGCGGTAAGTGAAGAGTTTGATTGCCAATGTAGAGCTTTTGTACAAAACTAGCGCCACAGATGGCTGCGTTTCTGTTGGTTAAAATTCTATATATATATATATATATATATAAGCTGTGGCATCCCGGACTACACTATTAGCCATCAGGACGAGTCAACAATCTCCAAACTCTTGCTATTATGTGTCAATTTAACAAATAATAAGCCACATTAACGTTACCAATTAATATTATGTATATATGTATATATATATATATATATATATATATATATATGAATATATATACATATATACACATATATACATATATACATACATACATACATATATATATATATATATATATATATATATATATATATATATATATACATACATATGTGTGTCTGTGTGTGCACACACACACACATGTATATACAGTATATATATATATAAATATATATATATATATATATATGTGTGTATATATATATCATTGTCATTATCCTGCTTGTTAGTCTTTATAATTATCTATAATGTTTTATTACTACTACTATTACTATCAACATTTGTATTATCGATTCGGTCATTATTATTATAATTATTATCATCGTTTTTTTTTTGTTCTCATTATTATTGTAAATCTTTATATCATTGTCATTATCACTATGTTTATTGCTGTTATCATTATCATGTTTGTTAATCTTTCTAATTATTTGTGCTGTTTTGCTATTACTACTAGTATTACTATCAACATTTGTATGATCGATTTGGTCATTATTATTATAACTATCATCATCGTTATTTTTTTGTTCTCATTATTATTGTAAATCTTTAAATCTTAGACCCATATGGGATTTGCCATCACAGCGCTCTTTGAGGAGTGACTATCATATATAAGTATTTCTTGTTCTTCGGCGATACTGCTTAAATTGGATTGATGAAAAATAATGTACGGCATTTAGCGCATTTATTGTTGCACTTCTAATACAATTTATAATTTAGATAGGTTGGATAGAACACAATCAAACTATAACAATTCACAGTAAGAAATATTTTAATCTGTGCTATACACGATTTGATTTGGATTTGAGGGGACGTGGTTAAGGAAGCATAGTTCCCATTAATGGGTACATATAGTGTAGAGGTCTTGTCAGGAGTGGAGTAATCACTGTTTTCTCGTTTCAGACATCATGAAGAGCCTGTTGATCATCTTTTCATTTTATATTGTTGCTGTGTGCAATGGTGCTGAATATGCATCACCTAACGTGTACGAGCTTTTGTCTCCAGCAAGGCTCAACTACGGTTTCAACGCAGGGATTCGCCTTCCTCAGCTTCCCACACTTTCTTTTAATGAACAAGAGATTCCTGTTCCAGTTCCTGATATAGCAAATGTTGAAATTCCATTTATTTATCCCATTTTCAGCATACCCAGTAGAAAACTGTAGGCTCCTAAAAGTTATTAGAATAAAGAATGGAAATAACTTTCGATTTTAATAATTTTGTTAACACCTATTACAAATTATATATAAAGCTGTATATCATGATAATACTAAATAAAATATATACTCGCAATAGAAGAACTGATAACTATCATTATTCTTATCATTTCTATAAGAAAACTCAGGAGAAAATCACGAGAGAAAAACAATTTAGAAGTTTCATCAATCATGATAAAATTGCATCAGAAGAAATACAAGCGAAATATAATCTTGAAGTTGCATCAATTATAATACATTGTATGCACAAGTTAAATATTAGAACATTTTTTCTTATATATACTAATATATATATATAATAAAATAGTCAATGTAAGAACAAAATAATGGTCGTAATTCAAAAGGAGAAAAGTTTCAGAAAAGTATGAAGCGTTATGACAATTTTTTCGTTCGTACTGTGCACACGGCTGTTTTATGATTTAG
>BOPN01001643.1:210000-220000 GCA_017312705.2 Penaeus japonicus
TAATGAAAATGATCATTATAATGAAAATGATCATTATAATGAAAATGATCATTATAATGAAAATGATCATTATAATGAAAATGATCATTATAATGAAAATGATCATTATAATGAAAATGATCATTATAATGAAAATGATCATTATAATGAAAATGATCATTATAATGAAAATGATCATTATAATGAAAATGATCATTATAATGAAAATGATCATTATAATGAAAATGATCATTATAATGAAAATGATCATTATAATGAAAATGATCATTATAATGAAAATGATCATTATAATGAAAATGATCATTATAATGAAAATGATCATTATAATGAAAATGATCATTATAATGAAAATGATCATTATAATGAAAATGATCATTATAATGAAAATGATCATTATAATGAAAATGATCATTATAATGAAAATGATCATTATAATGAAAATGATCATTATAATGAAAATGATCATTATAATGAAAATGATCATTATAATGAAAATGATCATTATAATGAAAATGATCATTATAATGAAAATGATCATTATAATGAAAATGATCATTATAATGAAAATGATCATTATAATGAAAATGATCATTATAATGAAAATGATCATTATAATGAAAATGATCATTATAATGAAAATGATCATTATAATGAAAATGATCATTATAATGAAAATGATCATTATAATGAAAATGATCATTATAATGAAAATGATCATTATAATGAAAATGATCATTATAATGAAAATGATCATTATAATGAAAATGATCATTATAATGAAAATGATCATTATAATGAAAATGATCATTATAATGAAAATGATCATTATAATGAAAATGATCATTATAATGAAAATGATCATTATAATGAAAATGATCATTATAATGAAAATGATCATTATAATGAAAATGATCATTATAATGAAAATGATCATTATAATGAAAATGATCATTATAATGAAAATGATCATTATAATGAAAATGATCATTATAATGAAAATGATCATTATAATGAAAATGATCATTATAATGAAAATGATCATTATAATGAAAATGATCATTATAATGAAAATGATCATTATAATGAAAATGATCATTATAATGAAAATGATCATTATAATGAAAATGATCATTATAATGAAAATGATCATTATAATGAAAATGATCATTATAATGAAAATGATCATTATAATGAAAATGATCATTATAATGAAAATGATCATTATAATGAAAATGATCATTATAATGAAAATGATCATTATAATGAAAATGATCATTATAATGAAAATGATCATTATAATGAAAATGATCATTATAATGAAAATGATCATTATAATGAAAATGATCATTATAATGAAAATGATCATTATAATGAAAATGATCATTATAATGAAAATGATCATTATAATGAAAATGATCATTATAATGAAAATGATCATTATAATGAAAATGATCATTATAATGAAAATGATCATTATAATGAAAATGATCATTATAATGAAAATGATCATTATAATGAAAATGATCATTATAATGAAAATGATCATTATAATGAAAATGATCATTATAATGAAAATGATCATTATAATGAAAATGATCATTATAATGAAAATGATCATTATAATGAAAATGATCATTATAATGAAAATGATCATTATAATGAAAATGATCATTATAATGAAAATGATCATTATAATGAAAATGATCATTATAATGAAAATGATCATTATAATGAAAATGATCATTATAATGAAAATGATCATTATAATGAAAATGATCATTATAATGAAAATGATCATTATAATGAAAATGATCATTATAATGAAAATGATCATTATAATGAAAATGATCATTATAATGAAAATGATCATTATAATGAAAATGATCATTATAATGAAAATGATCATTATAATGAAAATGATCATTATAATGAAAATGATCATTATAATGAAAATGATCATTATAATGAAAATGATCATTATAATGAAAATGATCATTATAATGAAAATGATCATTATAATGAAAATGATCATTATAATGAAAATGATCATTATAATGAAAATGATCATTATAATGAAAATGATCATTATAATGAAAATGATCATTATAATGAAAATGATCATTATAATGAAAATGATCATTATAATGAAAATGATCATTATAATGAAAATGATCATTATAATGAAAATGATCATTATAATGAAAATGATCATTATAATGAAAATGATCATTATAATGAAAATGATCATTATAATGAAAATGATCATTATAATGAAAATGATCATTATAATGAAAATGATCATTATAATGAAAATGATCATTATAATGAAAATGATCATTATAATGAAAATGATCATTATAATGAAAATGATCATTATAATGAAAATGATCATTATAATGAAAATGATCATTATAATGAAAATGATCATTATAATGAAAATGATCATTATAATGAAAATGATCATTATAATGAAAATGATCATTATAATGAAAATGATCATTATAATGAAAATGATCATTATAATGAAAATGATCATTACTGAAAATGATCATTACAATGACAATGATCATTATAATGAAAATGATCATTATAATGAAAATGATCATTATAATGAAAATTATAGTTATAATGAAAATGATCATTAAAATGAAAAGTATAATATAAATAGTAATCATGATGAGTTATAATTATAACGAAAAAAATATGATAATGAAAATGTTACTAATAGTGAAAATAGTGATCATAGTGAAAAAGTTAATTTTAGTGAAATAGTGATCATAATGTTAATTGTAATGAAAATGTTATTTGTAAAGACAATGTTTATTCTAATGAATAAGACAATTATCATGAAAATGGTCATCCAAATGATGATTTTCATGGATTGTAGCAACGAATGATTATTTTGAAAATAATACTAGAAATGGAAATGAAAATTATAATGAAAATAATAATGCAATTGAAAAGATCATTATTTAAAAAAATATGTATATATAATAATTATAATCAAAAAGATAAAATTTCATGGGACAAACAACATGCGTATCGTTACAAGGATAATTATTTGATTTTTTTCTTATGGTTCTGATTATTGCCATGATAATAAAAGTAATAGTATTACTAATGAAGACAATTATATTTATAACAATAACAAGAAATGAAAGTGATAATTAGGCGATGAGAAAAAAATAATAAGAAGAAAAATAAAAATAAGTGAAAAAATAAAAGAATAAGGACAATAATTATATCAATTATATTAAAATCACCACTTCATGGCTCGAAAGTGGTATTCTATTATCGTCATGATCATTATAATAAATAATCTTAATGCTACCATATGTATTAATACAATAATGAAAGATCGACTCGGTGAACAAAAATCAAGACTCGTTGTTTCTAATCTTTATTCTAATAAGCTTTAGGGGCTTGCAGTTTTCTGCTGGGAATGTTGAATATGGGATAAACAAATGGAATTTCCACATTCGCTAAATCAGGAACTGGAAGAGGAATCTCCTGTTCTCTAAAAGAAAGTGTAGGAAACTGAGGAAGACGAATCCCTGCGTTGAAAC
This sequence comes from Penaeus japonicus, assembly GCA_017312705.2. NCBI lineage: Eukaryota > Metazoa > Arthropoda > Malacostraca > Decapoda > Penaeidae > Penaeus > Penaeus japonicus. The sequence goes on from BOPN01001643.1 coordinate 213,567, forward strand.
CGTAGTTCAGCCTTGCTGGGGATAAAAGCTCATACACGTTAGGCGACCCATATTCGGCACTATTGCACACTGCCAGAGTAGTTAAGAAAAAGATGATCAACAGGCTCTTCATGTTGTCTGAAACGAGAAGAAGGTGATAACTACACTTCTGACAAGATCTTGGCGGTATATGTACCCACTAATGGGAACTCAGCTTTCTTAACCGCGTCCCCCAAATGGTTTTGGGTGACGAACTGATTACATTTAATCTGAATAAATATGTATACATGGTAACGGAAAATGTCATGCGTCCGAATATAACAGCATCAAAAGAGAAAAGGCAAAGTATATCACTGAAAAAGAAAACATTTTACACCAAATCAAAAAAAGAAAAAGTAAACACATAAAATAAAAATAGTAATGTGAGTAATAAACAAACAAAAGAGCAAGAGCAAAATACAATAGTATTCAGTTAACCCGTCCCTCGGAAGCCGCATTTACAGGTGATGTCATCTGTACCAATAAACGACAGACATATAAACAATCTTTAATCTCTCCATTTTAATGGATATCTCCACAAGGACGAAAAATATAATATGATAACGAATCTTAGCACAGCTGTCATGCCAACTGGTGGTCATTTTGACCATATGGGCCGATATTTACAGTTTTACAACAATAATAATGTCAATGAAAATATCGATGATTGTATTAGTAATAATAGATATAATAGTAATAATAATATAATAGTAATATATGGTAATACCACTCTTAATAATAGTGATACTAACAGTAATAACAAAACCAAAATAATTATGATTAAAATGAAAATAATAATGATTTAAGAATGAAACGATTATGATAAAAGTCAATTAATTATCATATGAATGAAATAATTATGATAAAAGTCAACTAATTATCATTAGAATCAAATGATAATGATGAAATCCAAATGATTATCATAAGAATGAAATGATTATGATAAAAGTCAAATGATTATGATAAAAGACAAATGATTATGAAAAAAGTCAAATGATTATGATAAAAGACAAATGATTATGAAAAAAAGTCAAATGATTATGATAAAAAACAAATGATTTTGAAAAAAGTCAAATGATTATCATAAGAATAAAATGATTATGATAAAAGTCAAATAAATATCATAAGAATGAAATTATTCTAATGAAAATGAAAATTGTAATGAAAATGATCATTATAATGAAAATGATAATGTAATGAAAAATCTTTATAATGAAAACGATAATTACGATAAAAATGATCAGTATAATACAAAGAATAACCAAATTGACAGTGATAATTATAGTGAAAGTGAGAATCATGATGTAAAAGTTAATTATAACAAAAGTTTAATTATAGCTAACATAGAAAATTTTAATTATAAATCATATAATGAAAATGGTTACCCAAATAATTTTGATGACAATAATTGTAATAACTGATTATTTTGAAAATGACACTAGTAATGAAAATGAAAATTATAATGAAAATAACATTGCTATTAAAAAGATTATTATAAATGAAATATGATTAAAATATGATAATCATCATTAGAATAATAAAATTAATATCTTGGGACAAACAACATGGGTATTGTTATAAGAATAATCATTGTTCTGTTTCTGAGTCTTGTTTCCTGTTTGAAATTTTTCTTACAACTCGTTTTTCTGCAAGATAATAATAATAAGAGCATTACTTATAAAGGCAATTATATTTTCAACAATAACAAGAAATGATGACTGTAGTAATGACAGTAATAATATAAATCATAATTACTTCTACTAGTGGTATTAACTATAGATATTCAATGGACTACATAACAAACCGTAAGGGTTGTCGTGACTTTCATGACTGTTGTGTCAATGTAAGGTTCATGACCATTATGATAAATATTCTTAATGCTATTATGTATTATACCAAAATAATAATAATATGCAATAATTATAGTGAAAATGTTATTTGTAAAGAATATTTCAACTATAATGAATAGGACAATTATCATGACAATGGTCATGACTGTGTTGTGTCAATATAAGATTCATGACCATTATGATAAATATTCTTAATGCTATTATGTATTTTACCAAAATAATGATATACAGTAATGATAGATTGGCTCGGTGTACAAAAAGCGAGACACGTTTCCGAACTTTATTCTAATAAGTTTTAGGTGTTTCCAATTTTCTACTTGGAATGTTGAATATGGGATAAACAAATGGAATTTCTACATTTGCCAAATCAGGAACTGGAAGAGGAATCTCTTGTTCTTTGAAAGAAATTGTAGGAAACTGAGGAAGGCGAATCCCTGCGTTGAAACCGTAGTTCAGCCTTGCTGGGGACAAAAGCTCATACACGGTAGGTGACCCATATTCGGCACTATTGCACACTGCCACGGTAGTTAAGAAAAAGATTACCAATAGACTCCTCATGTTGTCTGAAGCGAGATAACGGTGATAACTACACTTTTGACAAGACCTTGACGGTATATGTACCCATTAATGGGAACTCTGCTTTCTTAACCGCGTCCCCTAAATGGTTATGCATCACAAATGATGAAATGTAGATATCGTTCTCTCTTGCCAAAACCAAATGTGTATAGCACAATGTATTACTTTTCTTATTGAAAATAGCAAATATGTAATTAATATCCTTGAAAACTTTCAGAATTGCAAATATGAATTTCCAATGAGAAAACAGTGATAACTACACTTTTGACAAGACCTTTACGGTTTATGTACCCTTCAATGGAAACTGCTTTCTTAACCGCGTCTTCTAAATGGATGTCTACCATAAATAAGGAAATGCTTAATTCGTTCACTCCAGCTAGAACCAGGACAAATCAATGCTTTTGTTATTTTGAATAACAAAAGTGTATTTTATCTTTGAAAACCTTCAGAATTGCAATTGTTTTTTATTTGCGAAAATGTCTTCAAGTATTGTCTATAGTTTTAGTTGCTGGATATAGTATTTACCTCTTATGATACTAAAATATAAAAGTTTACTTTTGACGAACTGATTATATATTAATATTAAGAACATTGTGTGCGTGGTAACGCAAAATGTCATGCGTACGAAAACAACAGCATCAAAAAAGAAAGGGAAAGCATATCACCGAATAAAGATGAAATAATATTCTAGGTTCATCATTTAAACTATATCAAACAAAAGAGAAAATTCCAATTCAATACCATTCAGTAAACTCGTACATTGGAAGCCGCCTGTACCAATAGTAACAATCTTTAATCTCTCTTTATTTGATTGATATCGCCGCACGGACGAGAAACATGATATGATAGCCACCTTACACAGAGCTGCCGTGCCAACTGGTGGTCACTTTGACAATATGGGTCAAAATTACAGATTTCTAACAATAATGATATCAATAAAAATAACAATGATGATTGTAATAGTAATACAATCTTAGAAGCAATTATATACCTGGAAATGATGGTAATAATATTATTAGTAATAGTGATAACAACAGCAATGATGGTATAGTGATTCTAGCAAACATGAAAATTATCATAAACATGCAATTATTATAATGAAATGATAATAATATTGTAAACGATCATAATAATATAAGTGATCATGATAAAAGTAAAATGATTGTCATGAAAAAGTATTTGATTATCACGAAAATGTAAATGATTGTCATGTAAATGTAAATTATTGTCCTGAAAATAAAATGATTATCATGGCAATGAAATATTATAATGAAATTATCATTATACTGAAAATGACCATAATAATATAAGTGATTATGATAAAAGACAAATGACTATCATGAAAATGTAAATGCTTGTCATGAAAATGAAATGCTTATCATGACAATGAAATACTTATCATGAAAATTAAACGATTATCATGAAAATTAAACGATTATCATGAAAATTAAACGATTATCATGAAAAATAAACGATTATCATGAAAATGAAATGATTATCATGAAAATGAAATGATTATCATAAAAATGAAATGATTATCATGAAAATGAAATGATTATCATGAAAATGAAGTGATTATCATGAAAATGAAATGATTATCATGAAAATGAAATGATTATCATGACAATGAATTGTTTATCAGGAAGAGGAAATGGTTATCATGGAAATTAAATGATTATCAGGAAAATGAAATTATAATAAAATGAAATGATTATCATGAAAATGAAATTATTATCATGAAAATGAAATGATTATCATGAAAATGAAATGATTATCATGAAAATGAAATGATTATCATGAAAATGAAATGATTATCATGAAAATGAAATGATTATCATGAAAATGAAATGATTATCATGAAAATTAAATGATTATCATGACAATTAATTATTTATCAAAGGAAAGAAATAGATTATACTTGGAAGAATTAAATGATTATCGAAAAATGAAATTTATAATAAATAGTCGCCAACGAAAGAATAAATGAAATATAAGTGACTATGATATAAGTCAAATGATTATCATGAAAATGAAATGATGATCATGAAAATGAAATGATCATTATTAAAATGAAATTATCATCATGAAAATGAAATTATCATCATGAAAATGAAATTATCATCATGAAAATGAAATTATCATCATGGAAATGAAATTATCATCATGAAAATGAAATTATCATCATGAACATGAAATTATCATCATGAAAATGAAATTATCATCATGAACATGAAATTATCATCATGAAAATTAAATTATCATCATGAAAATGAAATTATCATCATGAAAATGAAATTATCATCATGAAAATGAAATTATCATCATGAAAATGAAATTATCATCATGAAAATGAAATTATCATCATGAAAATGAAATTATCATCATGAAAATGAGTATCATCATGAAAATGAAATTATCATCATGAAAATGAGTATCATCATGAAAATGAAATTATCATCATGAAAACAATTATCATCATGAAAATGAAATTATCATCATGAAAATGAAATTATCATCATGAAAATAAAATTATCATCATGGAAATGAAATTATCATCATGAAAATGAAATTATCATCATGAAAATGAAATTATCATCATGAAAATTAAATGGTCATCATGAAAATTAAATGGTCATCATGAAAATTAAATTCTCATCATGGAAATGAAAGGATCATCATGGGAATGAAAGGATCATCATGGAAATGAAAGGATCATCATGGAAATGAAAGGATCATCATGGGAATGAAAGGATCATCATGGAAATGAAAGGATCATTATGGAAATGTAAGGATCATCATGGAAATGAAAGGATCATCATGGAAATGAAAGGATCATCATGGAAATGAAAGGATCATCATGGAAATGAAAGGATCATCACGGAAATGAAAGGATCATCATGGAAATGAAAGGATCATCATGGAAATGAAAGGATCATGGAAATGAAAGGATCATTATTAAAATGAAAGGATCACCATGAAAAGGAAATGATCATCATGAAAAGGAAATGATCAGCATGGAAATGAATTGATCATCATGGAAATGAAATGATCATCATGGAAATGAAATGATCAGCATGGAAATGAATTGATCATCATGGAAATGAAATGATCATCATGGAAATGAAATGATCATCATGGAAAAGAAATTATCATCATGAAAATGATGGCTCATGTAATTAAAGTAAAAATGCTGATTATAGTAACGATGTTTTTTATAGTGAAATGTTAATTATAGTGAAAAGTTAATTATAGTGTAAATGTTGATTACCAAAAAAATGTTGATTACAAAGAAAATGTTGATTACAAAGAAAATGTTGATTACAAAGAAAATGTTGATTACAAAGAAAATGTTGATTACAAAGAAAATGTTGATTACAAAGAAAATGTTGATTACAAAGAAAATGTTGATTACAAAGAAAATGTTGATTACAAAGAAAATGTTGATTACAAAGAAAATGTTGATTACAAAGAAAATGTTGATTACAAAGAAAATGTTGATTACAAAAGAAAAATGTGTTACAAAGAAAATGTTGATTACAAAGAAAATGTTGATTACAAAGAAAATGTTGATTACAAAGAAAATGTTGATTACAAAGAAAATGTTGATTACAAAGAAAATGTTGATTACAAAGAAAATGTTGATTACAAAAAAAATGTTGATTACAAAGAAAATGTTGATTACAAAGAAAATGTTGATTACAAAGAAAATGTTGATTACAAAGAAAATGTTGATTACAAAGAAAATGTTGATTACAAAGAAAATGTTGATTACAAAGAAAATGTTGATTACAAAGAGTGTTGATTACAAAGAAAATGTTGATTATAGCTAAAATATTAATTATAGTGAAAATGTTGATTGTAATGAAAATAAATACAGTGAAACTGTTAATTAGAGGCAACATGTTAAATATAGTAAAAAAGATTATTACAGTATAAATTTTGATTAAAGTGAAAATTTTGCTTAGAGTGAAAATATTCTTTACAGTGAGA
>BOPN01001643.1:225000-227500 GCA_017312705.2 Penaeus japonicus
AATGATAATGATTATAAGAATGAAAGTTTATGATAAACGTTATATAATTATCGTAAGAATGAAACGATTTTACTGAAAACGATGATTGTAATGAAAAAGATTATTATAATGAAAAGGATCATTATAATAAAAACGATCATAAAATGAAAAACGATCATTATAATAAATATGATTATAATAAAAACGATTAATATAAAAAATAATCATTACAATAAAAAAGATTTTTGTAATAAAAACGATCAATACAAAACATCATGATAAAAACGACCATTATAATTAAATGGTAATTTTAATCAAAAAGATCATTATAATGAAGTGGTCATCTTAATGAATATGATTATAATGAAAATGATCGTTATAACCAAAATGATCATTATAATTTGAAAAGATGATCAACAGGCTCTTCATGTTGTCTGAAACGAGAAAATGTCAGTTATTATAGGACAGTTCATGAAAATGCTCATCCAAATTATAATTTTCATGAAAATAATTGTAGCAACGGATGGTTATTTTGAAAATAAACTGGCAATGAAAATGAAAATTATAATAATACTCTTAAAAAGATGATTATGAAATAAGTATAATAATCATCATAAAAATTATGAAATTAGTTTCATAGGACAAAAAACATGCGTATTGTTACAAGGATAATTATTGTTTTTATTCTGATATTTACTATTTGATATTTTTCTCTGGGTCTTATTTCCTATTTGATATATTCTTACGGTTCTGATTATAGAAATGATAATGATACTAGTATTACTAATAAAGACAATTATATTTACAGCAACAACAAGAAATAATATTGATAATTAGGCGATGACAAAAAAAAAAAATTAATGCATAAGAAACAGGACAATAACCATATCAATTATTTTAATATCATCACTTCTAGTAGTAGTAGCAACTACAGATATTAAATAGACTATATATTGTCTGCATGTCGTGGCTTTCATGCCCGTGTTGTGCCAATGTCAGGTTCACGGCTCAAAAGTAGTTTTCTTTTCATCATCATGATCATTATGATAAATATTCTTAATGCTACCATATGTAGCATGCCAGAAAGTTTATACAATAATGAAAGATTAACTCGGTGAACAAAAATCAAGACTAGTTTCCAATCTTTATTCTAATAAGCTTTGGGGGGTTGCAGTTTTCTACTGGGAATGTTGAATATGGGATAAACAAATGGAATTTCCACGTTCGCCAAATCAGGAACTGGAAGAGGAATCTCCTGTTCTCTAAAAGAAAGTGTAGGAAACTGAGGAAGGCGAATTCCTGCGTTGAAACCGTAGTTCAGCCTTGCTGGGGATAAAAGCTCGTACACGTCAGGCGACCCATATTCGGCACTATTGCACACAGCCACAGAAGTTAAGAAAAAGATCACCAATGGGCTCTTCATGTTGTCTGAAACGAGAAAGCGGTGATAACTACACTTTTGACAAGACCTTTACGGTATATATACCCATTAATGGGAACTCTTCTTTCTTAACCGCGTCCCCCAAAAGGTTGTTTACCACAAATGGGGAAATGCATAATTCGTTCACTTGAACCAACTGTGTATAGCACAGGTTAATAATAGCAAAATGTAATTTTCACCCTTGAAAATCTTCAAAATTTCAAAATGGTTTGGATTTGCGAATAGGTCTTCACGGAGAAGGAAATAATATAAATGTACAGAAATATGCATTATCAGTAATTAAATGCTGGATATAATCTTTAACCTCTTATGATACTGAAGACAAACTCAATTTATTTTTGACGAACTCATGACATTTTATCTTAAATTAAGATTATATTCCTGTGTTTGTGTGGTACCGCAAAATGCCATGCGTGCGAAAACACGGCAGCAAAAGAGAAAACAAATATATCTCAAAAAAAAGGAAAAATACAATACTGAGTTCATCGTTTAAACAAGAAAATAAAAATTAATGACAATTAAACAAAGGGGAAAATTCCAATTCAATACTATTCAATTAACCCTTAGAAGCATCATTTACTGATGATTGCTCCGGTAATTAATGTGACGATGTTATTCATAGTGAAATGTTGATTATAATAAAAATATTAATTATAATAAAGATATTGATTATAATAAAGATATTGATTATAATAAAGATATTGATTATAATAAAGATATTGAATATAATAAAATTATTGATTATAATAAAAATATTGATTATAATAAAGATATTTTTTATAATAAAAATATTGATTATAATGAAAATATTGATCATAATAAAAATATTGATTATAATGAAAATATTGATTATAATAAAAATATTGATTATAATAAAAATATTGATTATAATAAAAATATTGATTATAATAAAAATATTGATTATAATAAAAATATTGATTATAATAAAAATATTGATTATAATAAAAATATTGATTATAATAAAAATATTGATTATAATAAGAATATTGATTATAATAAAAATATTGATTATAATAAAAATAATGATTATAATAAAAAATATTGATTATAGTGAAAATA
>BOPN01001643.1:232500-235000 GCA_017312705.2 Penaeus japonicus
TTATAATTTTCATGAAAATAATTGTAGCAACGGATGGTTATTTTGAAAATAAACTAGTAATGAAAATGAAAATTATGATAATACACTTAAAAAGATGATTATTATGATATAAGTATAATAATCATCATAAAAATTATGAAATTAATTTCATGGGACAAAAAACATGCGTATTGTTACAAGGATAATTATTGTTTTTATTCTGATATTTCCTATGATATTTTTCTCTGGGTCTTATTTCCTCTTTGATATTTTTCTTACGGTTTTGATTATAGAAATGATAATGATAATAGTATTACTAATAAAGACAATTATATTTACAGCAATAACAAGAAATAATATTGATAATTAGGCGATGACAAAAAATAAATAAATGAATGCATAAAAAAAAAAAAACAAAAAAACGGAACGACAATAACCATATAAATTATATTAATATCATCACTTCTACTATTAGTAGGAACTGCAGATATTCAATAGACTATATATATAGGACATTTTCTGCATGTCGTGGCTTTCATGCCCATGTTGTGCCAATGTCAGGTTCACGGCTCAAAAGTAGTTTTCTTTTCATCATCATGATCATTATGATAAATATTCTTAATGCTACCATATGTAGCATGCCAGAAAGTTTATACAATAATGAAAGATTAACTCGGTGAACAAAAATCAAGACTAGTTTTCAATCTTTATTCTAATAAGCTTTTGGGGGTTGCAGTTTTCTACTGGGAATGTTGAATATAGGATAGACAAATGGAATTTCCACATTCGCCAAATCAGGAACTGGAAGAGGAATCTCTTGTTCTCTAAAGGAAAGTGTAGGAAACTGAGGAAGGCGAATCCCTGCGTTGAAACCGTAGTTCAGCCGTGCTGGGGACAAAAGATCATACACGTTAGGCGATCCATAGTCGGCACTATTGCACACAGCCACAGTAGTTAAGAAAAAGATTATCAATAGATTCCTCATGTTGTCTGAAAAGAGAAAACGGTGATAACAACACTTTTGTCAAGACCTTGGCGGTATATGTACCCATTAAAGGGAACTCTTCTTTCTTAACCGCGTCCCCCAAATGGCTGTTTACCACAAATGGGGAAATGCAAAATTCGTTCACTTGAACCAACTGTGTATAGCACAGGTTAATAATAGCAAAATGCAATTATCATCCTTGAAAATCTTCGAAATTTCAAAATGATTTGGATTTGCGAATATGTCTTTACGGAGAAGGAAATAATATAAATGTACAGAAATATGCATTATCAGTCATTTTAATAGCTGGATATAGTCTTTAACCTCTTATGATACTGAAGACAGGATCAATTTATTTTTGACGAGCTCTTTACATTTTATTTTAAACTAAGAATATATTTCTGTGTTTGTGTGGTACCGCAAAATACCATGCGTGCGAAAACAACGGCAGCAAAAAAGAAAAAGAAAATTATCACTAAAATAAGAAAAATACAATACTGAGTTTATCGTTTAAACAAGAAGGCGGCGAACTACACCAAATTTGAAAAGAAAATATATATCAACAGTAATAAAAAATAATGACAGTTAAACAAAGGGGAAAATTCCAATTCAATACTATTCAATTAACCCTTAAAAGCCTCATTTACTGATGATTGCTCCTGTAACTAAAGTGACGATGTTATTCACAATGAAATGTTAATTATAATAAAAATGTTGATTATAGTGAAAATATTTGATTATAATGAAAATGAATACAGTGAAAATATTGATTATAGTAGAAATGTTAATTATAGGGTAAATGTTAATTATAATGAAAACTAATTATAGTATAAATTTTAATTATAGTAAAAATATTATTTTTAGAGAAAATGTCAATGAAATTCAAAATGTTAATTACAATGAAAATGTTAATAACGGTGGAAATGTTAATTACAATAAAATTTTGATTATAGCTAAATGTTAATCACAGTGAAGTGTTAATTACAGTGAACTTTTAATTACAGTGAAATGTTAATTACAGTGAAGTGTTAATTACAGTGAAATGTTAATTATAGTGAGAATGTTAATTACAGCGAGAATGTTAATTACAGCGAAAATGTTAATTACAGCGAAAATGTTAATTAGTGAAAATGTTAATTACAGTGATGAAAATATTGATTATAGTGAAACTGTTAATTACAGTTAATATTGATTATAGTGAAAATGTTAGTTATAGTTATAATGAAAATATAAATTTTAGGAAAAATGTTCATTATAGTGAAAATGTTCATTATAGCGCAAATGTTCATTATAGCGCAAATGTTCATTAAAGTGAAAATATTCATTATAGCGCAAATGTTCATTAAAGTGAAAATATTCATTATAGCGCAAATGTTCATTATAGCGCAAATGTTCATTATAGCGCAAATGTTCATTAAAGTGAAAATGTTCATTATAGCGTAAATGTTCATTAAAGTAAAATGTTAATTATAGCTAAATGTTAATTACAGTGAAGTGTTAATTACAGTGAAGAGTTAATGACAGTGAAATGTTAAT
>BOPN01001643.1:245000-247500 GCA_017312705.2 Penaeus japonicus
TTTTTTTAACCTGTTAATTAGTGAATATTTGATATCATTTTTATATGACAAGAAATGCACAAAGCTGCACCAAAATATGAACCTATTTTGGCTTAATTTTTATGACTGAATGTAATGTGCTAATATTTTATGTGACGTCCAGAATTTTCTGTTTATTTTCCTAACGTTGCTAACAAATTACCGCACTGGCTTCCCAGAGACATTTCCACATTTTGATGCATTTAACAAGAGGCTGAGTAATTATCACTGATAAACAAATATCTCTCGATAGACCGTCACATATTGTCAGTTATCCGGCTTCAGTGGAGGTTCATGTGTAGTATCTCTTTTTTTTTTTTTTCTTCTTTTTTTTTTTCTTTTTCATTGCCGAAAACACATATCCCGCACAACAGTCGCGATGAATAACAGCGTTAACAGTAAGTGTTAAAAAAAAACAAATATTTATAGTTTTTCCTTTTGTATTATGCAATTAATAGTGCTTTACTTTTTTGAAAATATGTTATCACTCAAATGAATGAAAAGAGCTGGTAGCTATGATCCACCTCATTCCGGACTCTTTTCATCCTAGATTACGTGTCATCATGAGTAATGGTGATACAGTACGGGGTATCAAGCGAATGGAATCAGTTGATTAAAGATAAATATAAGTTACAAAGCAAAACAATGTATAGAGAAAAATACAAATCAATTAAATTGGGAAAAAATATATATAGTCAGTAGAGGAAAAGTTTCATATTACAATTTGTCAGAATTGGAGCTCTACCGAGCAAACTAGCATATATATATATATATATATATATATATATATATATATATATATATATATATATATGTATATATATATATACATATATACATATATCTATTTATACATATATGCATTTGATATGCATATAAAATGTAAATAGGACTTAGCCATAATGATTATTATGATCACTATTCCAAATATTTCGAAATTACAGTGAATTAGATTAAATGTATAATCGAAAATCATTATTATTATAATTTATTATAATCAATATCAGATTATTATAATCAATATCATTTATGACATTGTATGTATTATCTAATCCCAAAAGCTTATATGATAATGATAGATTGACTTGGTGTACAACAATCGAGATTAGTTTCCAATCTTTATTCAATAAATTTTGGGGGTTTGCAGTTTTCTACTGGGAATGTTGAATATGGGATAAACAAATGGAATTTCCACATTCGCCAAATCAGGGACTGGAAGAGGAATCTCTTGTTCTTTGAAAGTAAGTGTAGGAAACTGAGGAAGGCGAATCCCTGCGTTGAAACCGTAGTTCAGTCTTGCTGGGGACAAAAGCTCGTACACGTTTGGTGATCCATATTCGGCACTATTGCACACCTCCACAGTTGTTAAGAAAAAGATGATCAAAAGACTCTTCATGTCTGAAACGAGATAACTACACGTGATAACTACACTTCTGACAAGACTTTGACGGTATATATACCCATTAATGGGAACTCTGCTTTCTTAACCGCGTCCCCTAAATAGTTGTCTACCATAAATAAGGAAATGCATGATACGTTCTCCCAAGCCAAAACCAAGTGTGTATATCGCAAGTTAATACATTTCTTTTTTGATTAAAAAAAATGCAATTATCATCCTTGAAAATCTTCAGAATTGCAAATTGATTTGCGAAAATGTCTTCACGGAGAAGGAAATAGTATGTCTACAAAAATATATATTATCTGTAACCTTAATTTCTTGAACGTTTTTAACCTTTATTATATGTAAGACATAATAAATTTATTTTTGACGAACTAATGATATTCAATCTTGAACTAAGAATATATTTGTGTGTTTGTGTGGTGATGTAGTACTGCATTACGTTTGGAAATAATAGCATCTAAAAATAAAATAATAAACAATCTTTCATCACTCCATTTTAAATGATATCGCCATAAGGATTGAAAAAGAGCTATCGTGTCAACTATTGGTCACTTTCCAGATTGGCAGCAATAGTAATATCAACAGAAATAACTATGATGATTGCAATACTTATGATAACCATTAAGTAAAAATGAAAATGGTAGTGATAAATAGTAATAACAATAACAACAATGATAAACATGATTATCATAAAGAATTATCAAAATGAAAATGATAACACTTATAATGATAATGAAATTGATAATCATTTTGAAAATGCTTTTCATAATGAAAATGGTAACGAGTATAATGATAATGAAATTGATAATCATTTTGAAAATGCAATTTATAATGAAAATGATAACGAGTATAATGATAATGAAATTGGTAATCATTTTGAAAATGCCATTTATAATGAAAATGATAATCACAATGAAAACGATATTCATCATGAAAATTATATCTCCATCAAAGTGACAATAATTATATAAATGACACTAATGAAAATGATAATCATGTCAATGATAATCATCATTGTATATTATACATGATAATTATTGGAGTTAAGGATTTACCATATTTATTTACTTTGAAATTTAA
>BOPN01001644.1:15000-17500 GCA_017312705.2 Penaeus japonicus
AAAAACAAAAAAAAGACAAGGAGAGGAGGGAAAAATATTCAATTATTATTTTGTGAAAATATGTAAGATTAACCAACAACATGTGGTAAAAGAGAATCATATTAGGAAGCTGAAAATCATTGCTACAAGACCAACTTCCTAGACAGACCGAAGGAGATAACGAACCATGATAAAATAATAACCAAGATCTTATGTGATGCTAATGAAGGCTTAACAAAAATGCTATTAATGTTTGGATAATAGACTTCGTAATGCAACACTGAGAAGTAATTGAAAGTTTTTCCCTTATGAAGATAGCCACGGCTCTTATTGGTTTGCAAGGAAAAGAGGAAAAAAAAATCGAAGGATTTTGATATATAGTGTGCCTCTAGAGTGGATTTAGCAGCGCCACCCAACAATAGCGATGAGACCAGTCCCGAAAGGTGGGGAGTGGATGAAGTATCCCAGGGAAATTACGGGATGAAATCGGTCAATATTCGGTAGGAGTGAGTTTATTGTGTAGAAATGGTGCACTTGTGTAATTATTAGGGGGCTACACTCCATGCAACATCCGTCACCCCCCCCCTCCTGAATAAAAAATCTCATCTACATATAGCCGGCAAGATGGAGTCCTGGCTGATTTGTACAGCTCTCCCGTGCGCGCAGATTATGAGCATTCTCGGCCGCCCATAACACGCTTATTTATTGGTTCCACTTGCTAAAGTTGTCTGTCCATCGACACCGATTTCGATAGGTTATTTGCCGATTTTACTCCCGCAGTTCCCCTGGGATGCTTCAGTCCCTCCCCACCTATCGGGCCCAGTATATCGGCGCTTTTGTTGAGCAGCGCTAACTAAAACCGATATCGATGCACAGTGGACATTAAAAGGAATCCAATGATACCCTTTTCGACGCGGAACCTTTACTGCGATTCATCAAAGAGACAGATCAAATCGGTGCCATATCCCCTTCTTTCTCTTTCTATATTTTTGAATAAAAACAAAGCGTAGCCAAAGCAAAGGATAGAAATGACAGCAGCGATAATGAGATTACCATTTTACAAGAGAGCAGATAATGAAGGTAATGAGCCAGTCATCGATGTCGGTGATTAGAGTGATGATTATAGTGATGTCCAAATCCTCATTCTATCAAACTGTCAAAGTGAAGGTCTCCGCCTTTTGCAGTACTTACTCTGATACGGTCAGCTTTAATTTATTATTTTTCTTTTATTTTTTTTTCTAAAACAATCAAGAGACAGCGTGTGAGTGAGTGTGTATCTTTCTTGAAAAGTAAAGTATGCTGGAATGAAAATCATCCTTTGATCAGGTAAATAGTAAAAATATATGAGACTAATAGAATGAGATAGTATCTCTGTACCTAACTTTTAAAATTATATTTGATTTATCTCCGAATGTTTATGTATATTGATGTTTCTATGATGCTGCATCTTTCACACGGAGTCTATTGGTATGATCATTATCCCGTAAATGTGTTTGAACAAAGCATTAAAATCTTTCTCGACACAGTCATTCGTACGTTTAATGATAATATGCGCCGCTTGTTATGGCAACATTTTCAGAAACTATTGCCATATCAGGAGTACGAATTTAGGTCATCGACAAGCTCTTTGGTGGAAATTCATTTTTTTCTTTACCTCCCGCTCTCTCTTTCCCTTTCTCTCCATCTCGTTGGTTCTCTCCCTCTTCCTTTGTATTTTTTTTTATCTTTGCCAGCAATAGATGTTGACAATGAGACTTGATAGGGCAGCAACGCGTTATGTTGGCTGTAGCCCTTTGGATAGTGCTGGCGACGAAGTGTGAAGCGGAAAGGTAGTTCGAGGCAAGCGGGCCAGCGAATGACCGCGAGGAGAGGTCACATCTCCAACCTCGGCATCTTGGGGTGAAGAGAGGTCAGAGTTATCACTTTCATGCCTCTTAGTGACGCTAGATGTCACCACCATCTCCCTCCCACCTCCCTCCCTTTCATTCTATCTATCTATCTATTTATCTCACAGCTTCTATATCTTTCTCCTACTCTTCTATCCTCGTTTCCCTATCTCCCTCTCTCTTTTTCATCCACCCTTTTAAACATCCCCGCTATTACTAAAACAACCGATACCTCACCAAAAATTATATATATATATATAAATATTATATATATATATATATATATATATATATATATATATATATATATATATATGTATATATATATACATACATACATACATACATACATACATATATATATATATATATATATACAGCGTTGTTGCTACATATTAGTATATATATATGCACACACACACACACACACACACACACACACACACACACACACACACACACACACACACACACACACATATATATATATATATATATATATATATATATATAATAATAAAAAAATCCATAAATAGATAAATAAATAGACACTGAAAATGCGAAGCTATTTTCCAGCGATCTCCAATGAAGCCTAACATGCTTAAGAATATGCCCGAGAGGCATGTAGGCTTCCG
>BOPN01001644.1:53984-56484 GCA_017312705.2 Penaeus japonicus
ATATATACCAATGTATATATATATATATATATATATATATATATATATATATATATACATATACACACACACACACACACACATACACACAAACACACACACACACACACACACACATATATATATGTATATATATATATATATATATGTATATATATATATATATATATATATATATATATATATATATCTTTGTGTGTGTATTTATATATATATATATATATATATGTATATATATATATCTTTGTGTGTGTATATATATATATATATATATATGTATATATATGTATGTATGTATGTATATATATGTATATATAGATGTATATATGTATATATATATATTCATTTTTTGTATTTAGTAATAAATAACAGCGTACCAAAACATCTGCTCTATAAAGCAGACGGACTCCCACCATCCATCTCTGAAGCACTTCTTAACAGCCACTTAACCTTCCAACGTAGTTATTAAGACGTCTTAAGAATGCATGGTGTGCGAGCTGTGCTTACTCCAAGGACAGTGATGCGTGGCCAGAGATGTATGAAAACAGAGTCACTGTTTCCTTATAGCTTTTGATATTGAAATAAAAGTCATACGTTTGTTTGACTATATGACTGAATCTACATCAGTCTATCTTTCTAAGCACACATGAACGCGCTCACGCACACATAATGACATGCACATGTAATTCAAATACATATACTTACGTACACGTATGAGTGGGCTAACTTGTTTATATATATGCACGTGTGTGTCTGTGTTAATAAGTGTTGGTAATGGTGTTAGTGTGTGTGTGTGTGTGTGTGTGTGTGTGTATGTATTTGTGTGTGTGTGTGTGTGTTCAGCATCAAGAGAAGGTAAATCGTTTTTTTTTTCAAAGCATACATTCGTCTCCCTCGATTTTTTTTACATTAATATTTCACATCCTTATAATCTACCAAGCATTTTTCGCATAAAAAGCTTTTTGCTTCGAGATATTTGCTATCAAGTCACTAGCATATTCATTACATGTAATTGCAACCTGAGATACCAGCATCCACAGCTTGCACATGAGCCACACTGAATGTGTCGGAGTAAATTTAGACACAAAAACATTGACACGAGCGTGCGTGCATCACAAGGACACACGCTCATGCTGGCATTCAGACGCACGCACACACGATGGACGATTGAAGAAAAGAAAGGAAACACAACCACAATGCGAAAAGATCACTAACTAATGAGGTATTGAATCAACATAACTCCCCAGCAAACCGAAAAAATAATAACAGTGAAAATAAAGATAATAAGATTTGTCGTCTGATGAGTATAGTTGTACTCGAAACGTCACTATGTAGCATTTTTAACTGATTATGATGTTTGATTTCACGTGTGTACGCATTTTACTGTGATTCTAGATTTGTCTACTGTGTTCGTATGTGTTTTCGTGCGTCAGTGTGTGCGTCTGTATGTATGGATGGATGTGAGTGTTTGTGCGAGCTACGGACGTGCTATACATGTACACACTTACGTAACTACCTATTCTTTTGATGTTTACAAATTGCGAGATGCTATTTCTCTAGAATATATAATAAAGATCGCGTGGAAATGAAGGTGAGAATTGGAGGGAAGTACTGAGGAGGAAGGGTTGCCGATTTATTATTCTCTCCTTTAATTTTGCTGCCACTGTACCCGTTTCCATGGTAACTTAATTCATATTAGATACTTTGGCTGACTGTGAAACCCCGCAAAACATGTTATGCGGTTCTTGTTTGCTGTGTCTGCGGGTGTGTTTCCACTTGAGGATATGTGGAAGTGAGTGTGGGTGTATGTGTTTTTGTTTGTGTGTGTGTGTGTGTGT
Source organism: Penaeus japonicus (assembly GCA_017312705.2). Taxonomy (NCBI): domain Eukaryota; kingdom Metazoa; phylum Arthropoda; class Malacostraca; order Decapoda; family Penaeidae; genus Penaeus; species Penaeus japonicus. The sequence continues at coordinate 55,823 of BOPN01001644.1, forward strand.
GTGTATGTGTGTGTGTGTGTGTGAGGATATAGCGCGTTTAATTCATATCTCCATCAGATAATTGTAATTAACTTTTGTCAAAGTTAATTTCATTCATGGCTGTGTGTATATTTCCGTGTGTTGTGTGTGGATTTTCCGTATGAGTGTTTCTGTTAGGTGGATGTGTGGATGTGGATGATTAATTCTTTTCTATGCGTTTGATTATGGATGTATTCGTGTATAATTCACTGGATGCCATTATTATAGTTGACTCTTTAGATAATGAGGATACTGATGATGATAATGTCAGTAATGATAATAGCAATAATGAAAACATCCATTATCATTATTTTTCTTATTCACTAGTACTTTTATGAGACTACTCCTGATAATAATAATGATAATTATCAATATTGTTATCATTATCATTACTATCATCATTGTTATTATCATCACTATATTTTCATTAATAACATCATTCCTATCATCATCCTCATTGTTATCATTGTTACTATTATTATCATTGATTTATTCTTATCATCACTGTTGTTATTTATGCTATCATCATTATCATTGTCAATATCATTTTATTACCATCACTACCAATGATATCATCATTATCATTATCAATAATATTACCATTTTTGTTATCATTATCATAATCATCATTATCATCATTATTG
>BOPN01001644.1:152989-155489 GCA_017312705.2 Penaeus japonicus
TGATGATCTATGCAGCCCATGAGACGGCCGTTGTTAAGATTCATTGTGCTTAAACTATGATAAAGTGTTTCATTGCAATTTTTAAGGCGATATGATCATGAAGAGAGCATATGTCTCCCTGCTTCCTCTCTTTCTTCCTTCTGCCTCTCTTCTCTGTATATACATCTTGCATTCTATGTCTGCCTATCTATTTACCGCCCTCTGTCTCTCTCTCACTGTCTCTCTTTCTGTTTTCTCTTTTTTTCTCTCTCTCTCTTTCGCCCTCTCTCTCTATTTCTTTTTCTTTCTCTCTCTTCTTTCTCTCTCTCTTTCTTCCTCTCTCTCTGTTTCTTTCTCTTTCTCTCTCTGTTTCTTTCTCTCTCTGTTTCTCTCTCTCTCTGTCTCTCTCTCTCTCTCTCTCTCTCTCTCTCTCTCTCTCTCTCTCTTTCTCTCTCTTTATGTATGTGTCTGTCTATTTATTTATCTATTTATATCTTACACACATACTTTATTACTCTTATTCCCATTTTTGTCCTCTCTCTTTCTGTCCACCCACATTGCTTTTATTTTCCTTATCTTCCTTTTTCGTTCTAACAAATATTCATTCTTTCACAGGTGAGTCAATGAGACGCCAAATACCCTTATGTTCATCTTATAACGTGAGTATCTCTTTCTCAGTCCCTCACTTCTTATCTATATCTCTACTTACCTCTTTCTCTCCTCTACTAATCTCTTCCCAATCCCTTTTCTCTCCTCACTCCCTCTTATCTATTCTTCTACCTATCCCTCTTCATCATCTTCCTATCTCCCTCTCCCCTCTATCACCATTTGTATATCTGCCTCTCTTTCGTGTTTGTTATTGTAGAAGAAGCAAGGAAACTGAGCTCTTGTCTTGAAAGGTAGTGGATTCCGGGATGGAGTTGGATCGCCTTGTGTTCCCATCCTTTATAGAGATTAAGATGTTTGTGATGCCACAAGGGCCAGGCAAAACCGGTTCAGTCGTCTATAACTTCGCCTTGCTACAATGGCTAGCTGGGTTATTTTGCTTTGAACCTTTAGCCTTGGTTTAATGTTTGGGAGGAAGAAGGGATGGTTTTCCTTATCTATGTTGTTTTTGTTTTTAGTCTAGTTTAACTTTGTGATCCCCCCCTCTCTATCTATCTATCTATCTATCTCTATCTCTCATTCTTTTCATTATTTGAATCTGGTTCCCCATCTCTATTCCTTCCTATAATTATTACCCTTAGCCTTATTAATTTTCTTTCTCTCCTTTTCTTTTATACATCTTTCTTTCCTACCCACTTAGATATCAGTCCAAAATACCCAAGTTCTCCTCCCTGAGAGAGCTTTTTTCATTACTTTTTCACAGCGACTCAACGAAAAAAAAAGAAAAAAAGTTCAACATGAAGCCAGAGTGGAGCAGCATTTAATTAAATCCGCCAACAATACATCTAAAGAGTGTTTAGTGTCTCGATAAAAGGTTTTCCCGTTGCTCTTCTGAAACGAGACGAGGTCCCAGAGCGTTTCTTATGGCAAATTATAGCTGCGAACCTGCGAGATGAAGTTCCAGGGCTGTCTGGCAAGAGAAATTAACCCGTTCGTTAGCACGATAAGCCGTGTTCTGCGGAGTTTACGAACGGGGCTAGTCAGTTTCGTAATTCATGTTGAATGCATTGGTTACTGTTGCTATATGCCTTCCAGTTCGATTTTAGTCCGTTCTGTCTTTTTTATTTGATTTATTTTTTTTTCCTTTTACATTAACTTCCTTTCCCTGTCACACCTCTCCCCCCCCCCCACCACCCCTTTTCCGTGTTACCTCCCCTCCCCTCGATCCCTATTATATATCTGCTTCTTCCTTCCCCTCCACTGCCATCTGCTCGTTCACCTCTACCTCTGCATCCACCACCACCTTCTCCTCTTCCCCCTCCTTCCCCCTCCCTCAATTTATCCTTCAACTCCTGTTCCCCCCTTTGTTACCACCTCTTCTCCCTCTTTTATCCTCCTCCTCCCCCCCATATCTTCTTCCTTCTCCTATATCCCAAACTTCCTCCTTCCTCCTCTCCCTACCTCTTTCCCCTTGTATACCCCCACTCCTCCTATTTATCCTACCTCCCTCCATCTAGCCCTAACCCCTCTTTCCGCCCTATCCCCCATCCAGTCATCCCCCTCTTACCCCCTCCAGTACCACCTCCCCTCCTACGCTCTCCCTCCTATTCTTCCTATCCCTCCTCTAGTCCCTGTTCCCATATACCCCTCTGTTCGCCCGCCCTTTAATCTCTTGCTATCCCCCCACCCAACCTCTCATCTTCCTCCCTCCCACACCATCCCTTACATCCGGCCTAACCCCTTCCTCCTCCATCCTTATATCCCTCCTCCTCCCCACCATCACGGTCTCCCTTACATCTGTACCACAACTCCCATCCTCCCTCCTACACCCCACCCCTTCCCTCCCACCTATAACACTCCCCATACCCCATCCCTTTCCATCCCCCCTCCTCCTGCCCACCTCTCCTACCCCCTT
>BOPN01001644.1:172989-175519 GCA_017312705.2 Penaeus japonicus
CCGTTGCCAAGAAAGTATTATTTCATTGATTATTTCGGTCGACTGCGAGTCTAGTCATGCGAACTGAAGAGCACCCTCCTCCCATGCCCCCCCCCCCTCCTCCTCCCCTGACCTCTCTCCTCTACTCCTTCCCTTCCTCCTCCTCTTCCCCTGACCTCTCCCCTCTACTCCTTCCCTTCCTCCTCCTCTTCCCCTGACCTCTCCCCTCTACTCCTTCCCTCCCTTCCCTCTCCACTCCATCCCTATTGGCGATTAAAGTAAGCGTCTCCGTAAGAGCCATTTTCTCAACCACTTGTATGGGAGTGTCGACCTTTGAAAAACAAAATGACCAGCAGAGGAGGAAGTCCTCTCTCTCTCCTCACTTGCACCCCCCCCCCCACCACTTCCTCCTCTCCTCCACCCCTCATAACCTTCTGCCAGCAGCTGGTAACATCCGCCAGCTGAGAGTCGCAGACTAAAAAAATATAAAAAGGTGAACGAACGTAAATAAAGAAAAAGTCCTATAGATCATCAGTCCTGATAATGGTGTTAATTATAATGATGATGAGCATAATAATGAAGAAAATAATGAGAATGATGATATTGATAATGGCAATGGCAATGATTATAACTTAATAATTATAATAAGATAGTGATACCAATACTGATATTTCTTTTACGATAATGACAACGATGATGATGGTAATAATTAGCTATTATGATTATAATAACGATAATGTTAATGATAACGATGATATTAGTAATGATGATAAGACTAATAATGATAGCAATAACAATTATCATGATAATAATAATAATGATAATCATTATGATAATAATAGCAGTCATAGCAATGATAATGATGATGATGTTGACAACAGCAACAATAACAACCAGCAACATAAACAACAAAAACACCACCAACAATAACAACATCAACAACAACAATGCTGATAATTATGATAATAATAATGATAACAATAAATGAGATGATAATTTGTAGATAATTTGATAAAAGCAAATGATTTATTGAATATATACAAATGAAGTGTTCCACCATTCCACAAGACAGCTGTTCCTCCCCCCTCCCACCCCTCCTGTCATTGTCTTACCTTGATGAGTCTTTTGTTGTGCTGCTCCTTGTCGAGTGAATTTTGTTGTTATTCTTGTTGTTTTTGCTTTAGTAATGTTTTGATATGCGGTGGATCATTTAGACTTGTGACTTTAAGATTGGTATTATCTTTATTTTATATTTATTATAAACATTATTTTAATTATTGATATCCCCATTATCAGCTTTATCACTCCTATAGCCACCGTCATCACCTTCAATATCATCACACCATCTCTATTATGAACTATTTCCACCATCATTAATACCCGGCCATTATTATCATTATCACCGCTACCACTACCATCGTCATTACCATTAATTAACACATCCCCCATCACCATCATAACTAGCATCGTCTTAACCACCATCAGCATAACCGCTATCATGATTACCACCACTATAATCACCATCATCATCATCGCTACCCCCCCCCCCCCTCCCACTAAAACCGCTATCATCACCATCCCGCGATCACACCTTTTGATATCAATCACCACTTCGCTTAGTTACTTGCTCCGTAACGAAGTTTTAATGACTTTTACCTCGAAGACTGTTCAAGGAAAATTTACACAATTTTAAGAGCATTTTCCCTTTCTGATAATCATTTTTTTAATACCTACATATCTATGTTATTTATTTACTTATACTGTATTATTGTTGTTGTTACTTTAATTATTGTTATTGTTATCATTATTGTTATTGTTATTATCATTCTCGGTGTTATTATCATGATTATCATTATTGTCGCTATTACTACTACTATTATTGTCTTTATCAATATGATTATTTATATTATAATTATCATTATAATTTTCATTAGTAGTAGTATTATCATCATAATTATTACCACTGTAATTATCATAATTCTTATCATGATTGATATCATAATTATATTTATTATCCTCATTAATATCATTGCTATTATCATTTTGATTATCATCATTATATTTTCATTATCCTTATCATTATCAATATGATTTCGATCCTTACTTCGGAATATATTTGTGTATTACATATATCCAAGAGTTTGAGTATGAATAGATGTTGTCTTTCAGAGCTGAACTCTCCATTTCATGTTTTAGTTGCCTTTGAAACCCTATAAGATAGAGGAGTCCTCTAACTGCATTGACCCAAGTCATATTGATATATGATATTCTTTCGTAAACAAAGGGGAAGAGGCATTCTGTTCTCACGTTCACAGTCTTCGAGTCATTGTTGTCTACGAAGCACCGAGAAGGGTCCCTATAGCTTCCTTCTGTGCAAGATCTAAGCTCATTCTGATTCAATAAATGATGGAAGGTGTAAGGCATGGCAATCTACTACTAAACGTACTAATCGTAGGTATGTCAGGTAGAAGAGGCTGGGAATGTTAACATTGATACCGTGGTCTCTACCAACAAGAACCCTAGCTTTAGGCTTCATATACATATATATATA
>BOPN01001644.1:182501-192501 GCA_017312705.2 Penaeus japonicus
CCCCCCCCCCTCACTCTCTCTCTCTCTCCTCCTCCCAACTCTCGCCTTGACAACACAGCAGAGACAGCAAAACCCGAGCGTCTGGGAGCAGAAAAGATCCATGTATAAAACAAACCGTCCGGATAAGTGAACAAGACCGGAGGAGCCTTGAATAACGGACGAAAGGGCAGCATTGTCCCTTAATTGAAGCAAGAAAATTCATCAGCATCCAAAGCATCTTCAACTTTCTAAGATATTTTTAAGGAGATGACTCACCGACAGGTTTTTGTCACTCTCGTTCTTCCACGTGTGTGATTCTGAGGATGATCGTAATAATGATAATAATGATGATGATGATAATAATAATAATAATAATAATAATAATAATAATAATGATAGTGATATCAATGATGATGATAATGATATTGATAATGATAATGACAATATTGATAATGATAATAATGATGATAATGATGATGACGATGATTATCCTTATTATGTTCATCATTATTGTCATTATCATTAACATTATTAGCATTATCTACATTGATACTATTATTATCATCATCATTATCATTATTGATACTATCATTATTGTCCTCATGATAATGAGGATAATAATGATAACAATAATGAAAATGACAATAATAGTGACGAAAATTATTATAATGATCAGGATGTTTATGATAAAGATGATAATATTTTAACTATGCTTATTACTATTGTTATTATCAAAACTATCACCACCATTAATGTAAAGATGTGGTATATGATTTCGTCATTATTATTACTGTTACTATCATTATCATGATCATCATTGTCCTCATTAATATTGTTGATACAGTCTTCATCAGCTTTTAAACCCAAATGTATTGTTGTCGAAATCATTTTGTAAAGATCGTAATAACAAAGAAATGGTACATTTTCCTTACTCAGCAACTGCAAACACAACCAGGCTTCATTTTCATTTTCTTTTTAGTCACTGTATTGCTCTGAGGCATGTTCATGAAAATATAAAAGACAATGATGACTGCATCTGGATCATTTTATCCGCATTATAATATTGGTCAAGTTCAAGATGAAAAAAATAAATGAATATATATATATAATATATATATATATATATATATATATATATATATATATATATATATATACATACACATATATATATATATATATATATATATATATATATATATATATATATACATATATGAGTGTGTGTGTGTATGTGTGTGTGTGTGTGTGTGTGTGTGTGTGTGTGTGTGTGTGTGTGTGTGTGTGTGTGTGTGTGTGTGTGTGTGTGTGTGTGTGTGTGCGTGTGTGCATTTATGCATTTGTATATACAACACAGTTAATATTGCATTTCCGGTTTAAAGACATGATTTGTAGCTTGTATGAAAACTACTTTTTTTTCTTTCTTCTCTTTTTTTTTTTTTTTTTTTTTTTTTTTTTTTTTTTTTTTTTTCATGTAATAATACTCTTTGATATCACTATTCATTTTATGGTTGAGTATTATATTTGAAAAGTAGTATTCGTAAGCTCCTTTCTTGCAAAAAAAATATTTTAGCAACGTGGACGCTTAACTAAGAAAAAATAATTAGATAGATAAAAAAAATCAGAATACAGAAAATTTCTAAAAAAAAAGTATATAACATAATATGGATATACATGTAAATAGATAAGTAAATACACACATTATACAACGAACAAGCACAGAAGTTAGCGATGTATTCCCGTTGCTTCACCGCCGTCTTGACAACCGATCAATTGCTACCAGCGCTTCCGATACTGAGTCGAAAGAAGTCTCTTCGAGTCCCGAATAGGAATGTGACTCACGATAGACGAGGCTGGTTTTTGTGACTTATGGACTGGTAAGTGACTCACGATAAAGTATGGGCCTCACGATGGATGATGTAGGTGTTTTCTTACTCATGTACTCACGTCACTGTTTTCAGGTCACTGTTCTCGGGAAGGGGGAGGGGAAACTCAATATAACTTCACTTGTCACAGATACACGGTGTTTGGTGGGGAGAGGGTGAGGGCAGACGTCCCTGTAGACTTCTTTTTACGTTTTGATTTTTATTAAATATACATGGTGATATATCCGACATTACATATTTGAAGGTATATGTATATGCTTTATACTATTACTAATATAACATACAGCATGTGTCTTGTGTGTTATATATCATATATTGTTAATGTTTAAGCATTCTTTATAATATACGTTTTTTATCTCTTTCTTTTTTCCTAATCTATTTAACATTTTATATGTTTGATATACTATGCATCGCATATATTCAGATTTTGTTCTTGTTTTTAAAAGCCGAGATGTGCTTTAAAATGGAAATCATATACTATATTGCTGGAACGTTGATTCGCCCTGAGGAAAGAGGGAAAAGGAGGTAGGAGGAAAAAGGAAAAACAAGAGGTTGGAGAAGCACAAAGAAGAGATGAAAGATGGGGAAGAAAAGGAGGGGGAGGAGGAGGAGGGGGAGGGGAGAAGGAAGAAAAGAAAATACAAGAGAAAATAAAGGAGGAAAAGGAGGAAAGGAAGATTGAGAAGAGAGGTAGAGGAGCAGGATGTAATAATGATATGAGGAAGGAAGCAGAGAAGAGGGGAAGAGGAGGAGGCATAGTGATAGTGATGATAATGAGAGGATGATGAGGAGGTGAAAGAGAAGAAGGAAAGATTAATGGCAAACGCATGGGCTTCATTCATCAGCACTTCTCCAACATCGCTCTCCAGTTAGCCACACTGAATTGTCCTCACGCTCACCTGTCTTCCCTGATTCCTCGTGCGCTTAATAACCTACCCACCTCCCCTCTTTCTCCCCTCTTCCCACCTACTCGTCTCCCCTCCTACCTTCTCCTCCCTCCCCTCCCCCCCTCCCTCCACCTGTAGGCAGCATGTGACACTTGTCTTGTGATGGAAGAGGTCTGGGTATCGTCAAGAGAGGTAGGGAGGGGAGGGGCGAGGGAGCCTTCACGCCCCAACCTCTTCCCTTCCCTCCGTCCCTTCCCCAATCTCTTCTCGACCCTTCCCTCACGCTACCTCCCCTCCTTCCCCTACTCACCCTCTTCTAGCCCCTACCCTCCCTCCCCCCTACCCGCCCCCACCAACCTTATTCCTCCCCAACACCTTGCTTCTAATCCTAAGGTGGTGGGGCTGTCTTGGCTCATCCGTCGGGGGTAGAATCCCCCCCCCTCCCAGCTGGTTGGAGGTGACAGATTGGATTCTCTTCGTTGAAGTGTTAGTCCTTCAGATGTTAGGTTTTGCTCGGTTGGGGAGGGAGATGGTAGGAGGCGGGTGAGGGAGACGGGGAGGGTGTAGGAAGAGAAAGGGGGGGGGGGGAGTGACAGATAGATAGGGACAAAGAATAGAAAAAAGGATGGGAAGGAGAATTTGAGAGTTGGAGGAGGGGGAGGGGTGAAGAGGGGAAAGAGAGAGAGAGAAGAGAGACGGAACAGACAGACTCTTTCACTCACTCACTGCGTATCTCCCTCACTCCTCCCTACCTTTATTCGTCCTTTCTTCCTTTCCATCCTTCCTTTCTCTCTCCTTATATCTCCCTCTCTTCTCCCTTCCTCCCTCCTTTCCCAATTCCCTTTCTCCTTCCTCCCTCCCTACTTTCTTCCCTTCTTCTCTCCCCCCTTCATTTCCCCCTCTCCCCCCCCCCCCTCCCTCCCTTCCTCCCACCATCCCTCCCGCTTTCCTTGCCTCCCTCCTTCCTCCCACATGTCGCTAGCAATGCGACGGTCGTCTCCCCAGTCTCATGTACTTCTTCAGACCTCATGCCTCACCCCGCGAGAGCACCAGTTCCTCACATAATTGATGGAGACTCCCCAAGCTTCACAAGGGAGGGTGATGGAAAGGGTTCCACCTATCACTGATGTTTAGCCGGGTCCTCAAACACCGCGGCTGGGGCGGAGACACCTCGTCGATCATTTTCCGAGGAATTTCTGCTTTTTTTTGTTTTTGTTTTTTCCTTAGGGGGCTTCAGTGTGTATGTTTTCTTTTTTTGTTAGGTATTTGTGTAGAAGATTTGAGAAGTCTCTGTTGTTGTTGTTGTATTTTTTTTTTATCCAATGACTTTTTTGGTTCGATTTTTTAAGGCCTAGATCTCTCTTCCTTTCGTTTTTCTTTTATGTCATCATGTCAACAGGGTTCTAATCGATACATTACACGCAAAAAACATAGTAAAGAGATCAACAAATAGTTAAATAGCTAAACAAGAAAACGCTTTGTGTATTAAAGGAAAATTAGTACAATAAATATATAATGAAATCAAATGTTATTCAGCAACTTCAGGGGCCCTTAAAATGAATGAACAATTAAGATTTAGATTTTCATCATCATCACCATCGTCACTAGTATCTTTGTCATTATCTTCTTCCTCCTCCTCCTCCTCCTCCTTATCATCATCATATTCCTTATTATCATCATCATAATCATAATCATTATTATCGTCCTCACCATCACCCTTATCATCATCTTTACTATTACTATCACCTTCATCATCATCATTAACATTATCACCATTATCCTTTTTCTTTCTTATATCATAGATATTTTGTTGCTAAATCGCTCTTTCCGAAGTCTCAACACAGGAAGCAAACATGTACATAGAAGCTCCTTGTTCTGTGTTCTATGCGGACTCGCCAATCGGGAAATATATTGACCATATAATCCCCCCTCCCCCCCTTCCCTTCCCATTCCCCATTATTCACCTCCTTTCCCCTCCATTCCCCCAGTGCGTTACCCGTTTTCTCCCACTACTAACCCCCCTCCCCCCCCAAACCCATCCATCCACCTCTATTACCTCTCACCCTTGGCTATCCTCTATCCACTGTTCTTTTTCTCTCTTTTTCTCTCTCTTTCTCCCTTCCCCTGTGCACTCCCCCCATCCCCTTTTCCCTACCCGTCCCCAGTGCACTTCCCCTCCCTTACCCATCCTCGTTCTACCTCCCCCCACCCTCCCCCCATCCCCAATACGTGATCATGGGCGTGATTTTATGTGTTGTTTATTTATTTGTCTACTCTCGCTCTTTTGCTTCGCTTTTTCCCATGTTTGTTTGTTTGTGTTTGGTTAGCAATTGCTTTGATTTGCTCGTGGTTGTTTTGTTTATTTTGCTTTTATTTCTTTACGATTGGTCGACCTTTTCAATCCTTTTTTTCTTCTTCATTCTTTTTCTCTCTCTACCGCCTCCTATCTCCATCTCCATCTTCTTCTCCACCCTCGCCATTTATATCTCCATCATCGTCTTCCTATCATCTGCAGTTCCACTCCCCCTCTCTCCTCCTCTCTTCTCCCTCCTCTTCCCTCCTCCCTCCTTTCCTTCCTCTCCCTCCCCCTCCTCCACCTCCCACTCCTCCTCCTCCAACCCTACCGAGAGTCGCGCAAACACAAGATGACATTCCTATCACATGGGCTATTCCAACAGATCGGATAATATGAATCTCACCTAGACGACAATAGTGTCTCAGGACTGATTGTAGACACTGGCAGATAAAGAGAGAGAGAGAGGGTGGGGGCGAGTGTTTTTGTCTCTTTCTTTCCCTCTCCTTTCTCTCTCTCTCTCTCTCTCTCTCTCTCTCTCTCTCTCTCTCTCTCTCTCTCTCTCTCTCTCTCTCTCTCTCTCTCTCTCTCTCTCTCTCTCTCTCACCCAGGCACGATTCAGCAGCTACCTCACGATCAAGGGAATGGGCGCCTCCAACACTCAGTGGAAACAGGGAATGGGGCTTTCGGAGACTCGCAGCGCCTTGTCTAACACAGCTTTCCCCTCGGTTGCCTCCCCTTGTGCATCTCTCTCGCCCGCAGGGACAGGGAAGCCATCTTAGCATTCGGTTGAATCGATGTTGTGTGATCGCGGTAAATTTCGACATTATTATGGGACCTTTCCACACACACCTCTACTTCTCCGCTTATTCCCGGATCCATTCATCTCATTAAAAAAAAGAGGAAATTTTGGTAGATTCCTTCTTTAAACGTGTCGTTATTAGAAAAGGATTAATAGATGAATAAATAGGTTAGTAGATAGATGGGTAGATAAAAGGTTGAACAATGAATAGTAATGATAGTGATAGTTTAGAGTAATGGAGAATCATGATTATGTGCCCTATCCAGTCTCAATTATTTTCCTCCATTCCGGTCACTATCTCCAGTCAATTCCTCTGCCATTTTGCCCTTTCACCCATCCCTTCCTACACCCCCTCCCCCGCACACTTAAACATTTATATCCCATTTTCTCCTTTTGACCCCAACCGCCTATTAACTCCTAATGCTTTATTAACCATTCACCTCCCGTCAACCGCCATCTCCTATTAACGCCTCACCTTCCAGTAACCTTCTACTAACTTCTCACATCCTATTAACTCCGCTTCGCATTAGCCCTCCCCACCTCTCACGTCCTATTCCCCCCCCCCCCCCCCCCGCATATAACTCCTATCAACCTTTCCTTCTATTGACCTCCACCTCCTATTAACGTTCTGCCTCCCATTAGCATTGTAACTCCTATTCCTCCCATTAGTATTGTAACTCTTATTTCCTATCAACCCCTCACCTATCAACCTTCAACCTCCTATACAGCCCCCTCCCCTAAACCCTTCGCCTAATATTAACCCCTCCCCTCCCATTAACCTCTCACCTCCTATTAACCTCCCACCTTCCCCCCCCCCCCCCCTCCCCCGTAAAAAGAGGAAAAAGTGAGGGCAAATCGCCGTTCGCCGTTCCTAGAAGCGCCGCCCCCATAACTTCCCTAATCTCCTTAGCAGGCTCTTTGGACCCCAGGAAGCGTGTGAGAAACGGAGAATCAGCTGGAGACGATAAAGCCCTTTCCCCCTCATTTTTTTCTTTTTTCTTTTTTTCCATTTCCCCCTTTTTCCCTATTTTCCTTTTCTTTTTTCTTTCCTCCCTCCCTGCTTTTCTTTTACCTTCTCTTATTTCATTTCTTCCTTCTTTCTTTCCTCCCTCCCCGCTTTCATTTTCATTTTTCCCTCTTGTGTTTTTCTTTTTTTCATATTTTTCTTCTTTCTTTCCTCCCTCAGCACCCCTCTTTTCTTTTCCGTTTTTTTTTTTTTTTCTCTTTCATTCCCTTTTCTCATTCTTCTTTCCCTTTTCCACATTTTTTCTTTCTCCATGCCCCTCGCCCCCTCATCTCTGCTTTATTTTACCTTTTCCTATTTCCCATCTTCCTTCTTTCTTTCATCTCTCCCCGCTTTCCTTTTCATTTTCATTTTTCCCTCTTATATTTTTCTTTTTTGATCTTTTTCTTCTTTCTTTCCTTCCTCCCTCCACCCCTCTTTTCTTTTCGTTTTTTTTTTGGTTTGCTCTTTCATTCCCTTTTCTCATTCTTCTTTCCCTTTTCCCCTCATCTCCCATTCAAAACCTACTATGACACCCACCTCCGCCTCCCTCTCCCGCCCCCCCCCCTATCTTTTCCTACTATGACACCCACCCCTCTTCCCCTCCCCCCCCCCCCTATCTTTTCCTATGCCCCCCTCCCTCTCTGTTCCCTATGCTTCCTCCCCCTCCCTCTCTCCCTACCTCCCTCCCTCCCTCCCTCCTTCTCTCTCTCTCTCTCACGGGCCATATGTCCAATTCTTTGCTTTTCCAATTTTCCAGCAGCTTAGACGCAATGAGAGTAAACAATTGAAACAGCTCCGCACGCCGCCCGACCCAAGGAGATAACGCTGACTCGGGAGTCCTTCCCTCTCTTCTCCGTCCTTGCTTTATCCTTCTTTCCTTCGTCCCACATTTGATTTTCATCCTTTCCTTTCTTCTCTTCCATGTCCTTTACTTGTTTTCTTTTTGTTTCTTTCTTTTTTCGTTATATTTTCCTTCCTTGTTTTCTTCTTACATTTATCATTCTTCCTTTGTTCTATTTCTATCTCTTTATTCCTCCTTATCCCTTCCTTCGTCTTATCTCTTTCCTCCCTGCTTCCATCCTCATTCCTCAGTTCGTTGTATTTTTTTTCTCTCTCTCTTTTTAAATTTTCATCTCCCTCCCTTTTTTAATATTTTCTTCTTTCTGCCTTTCCTTATTCTATCCATACAATTTTTTCCTTTGTTTGTCCCTTCCTTCTTGCTCCACTATTCTTTCCATATTCTATCGTCCTCTGTCTTTCCTATCTTCTTCCATTTTTTTTCCTTCTTTATTCCTTCCTCCTATCCTTTCCCCTTCATCCTTTCATCTTCCTTCCTCCTATTTCTTTCTTATTCCTTTCTCTCCTTCATTCGTCTTTCTAGATAGACAGATAGATAGTTACGAAATGCTAAAGGTAATGAGAAATATGGAAATATGATAAAGAGAGGAGTAATCAAGCAACCGAGGAAAGGGCAACATATAAGATTAACGAAGGGGGGAAAAGCAACCAGAAGTGGAATTGGAATAAGAGGAAAGGAGAGGAAGAATAAGAAAGAGGATGATAAACAGATAAGTGCAGAGTCCGAGAGAGAAGCTGTGATTAAGACGTGATTAGACGAGGGGAAAAATGAGGGAAATAAGGAAGGAAGGAAGGAAGGGAGGGATAACAGAGGTGAAACAAGGGAGATATAGAGATTGGTGGATGAGAAAGGAAGAGACGGCGGATAGGAGAGAGAAGAAAGAGGAAAGAAAAGAAGGAGAGACGGAAGGGAGGGAGGGAGGAATGAGAGAGTTGAAAGGAGGGAAAATTTGAAAATGGGAGGATATGGAGGGAAGAGAAGGAGGATAAGAGAGAAAAAATGAAGGGTATGAGGGAAGGAGAGAAAGAAGAGAATGGAGAATGATTGAAGATAAGAGGGCATGGAGACAGAAAGAAGAATGGAATGAAGGAGAGAAAGAAAAGGAAAAATAAACATTAGCAGAGAAGGGAAAGAAGAAAAAGAGGATAGAAAAGGTGAGAAGAGAAAAGAAAGGGGGCGTGACGAAAGGTCAAGAAGAAAGAGAAACAGGATGAAGTGAAGAGAGAGAGAAGAAAATAATGAAAAGATAGTAAGGTCAAAGAAAAAGGAGGAACAAGAAAGAAGAGAAGAAAGAAAATAACAATATGAAAACGAAGCGAAAAAAAAAAACAGACAAAACGAAAAATACCGAAGACAGTCATGACAAGAAAAAAAAAACGAAGACAAAGAGGAAGAGAGGAGAAAAGAGGACAAAGAGAGTGGGAAGAATAAGATGGAAGAGGAGAAATGTTTGATCCCCGAAGCCTAAGAAGCCTCTCTGGCGAAGCAGGAGTTGCATTCGATTGATCAGCCGAAGGTGCGCTTCCTATGATCTTCTAGGCGAGAGGGAGAGAAAAAGAGAAGGAGGGAAGGAGGGAGAGACAGAGAGAGAAAGAGAGAGAGAGAGAGAGAGAGAGAGAGAGAGAGAGAGAGAGAGAGAGAGAGAGAGAGAGAGAGAGAGAGAGAGAGAGAGAGAGAGAGAGAGAGAGAGAGAGAGAGAGAGAGAGAGAGAGAGAGAGAGAAAGAGAGAGAGAGAGAGAGAGAGAGAGAGAGAGAGAGAGAGAGAGAGAGAGAGAGAGAGAGAGAGAGAGAGAGAGAGAGAGAGAGAGAGAGAGAGAGAGAGGAGGTAAAGGGGGGGGAGGAAGAGAGAGAAAGAAAGGGAGGGAGGGAGAGAGAGAAGGAAGGAGGGGAGAGAGACAGAAGGAAGGAGGAGAGAGAGAGAGAAAGTGAGGGAAGGATGGAGAGAAAGAAAAAGAGGGAGGGAGAGAGAAGGAAGGAGGGAAGAGGGGAGGGAGGAAGGGGGGGAGAGAGAGAGAGAGAATGAAGGCGGAAGGAAGAGGGGAGGGTGGGAGAGAGAGGAAAGGAGGGAGGGAGGGAGTGAAAGGAAAAGAGAGAGAGAGAGAGAGAGAGAGAGGGAGGGAGGGAAAGAGAAAAAGAGAGGAAAGGAGGGAGAGACAGAGGAATGGAGGGGGAGGGAGAGTGGGAAAGAGAGAAATAGAGGGAGGGAGAGAGAAGGAGGGAAGAAGGGAGGGAGGAAGAGAGGAGAGGAGGGAGAGAGAGAGGGAGGGAGAGAGGAGGAGGGGGTGGAG
>BOPN01001644.1:197501-200001 GCA_017312705.2 Penaeus japonicus
CTTCTGCTACTGTATTATATATGATGCAATCATCAATGTAATCTTTCATGTTACTCTAATTGTTATATATATATATTCTACCACATACATATACATACATATACGTACGCTCGTTGCTTCACCTATCTGTCTCCCCTCTTGTAGTGTTGGTCATTTTAATTATCCTTTTATATTGTATATATATTTAATTTTATTCTTTATTTTCTTACTCTCCCATTATGCACCGTACTTTTTAAAAATGAGAAACTTAAGGGAACATATAAGAAAACTACACTTAACAATAATTCCTTATTATTAATTCCCAACACCAAACATGTACATATATAGTTTGTTTCCACACTGAGCTTATGTACTTAACCGTGAAATTGAGACTAAAATTTTGCCATAATGGTGTTACGCAGCCAAGGTCGGTCTACCGGCTTGATATTTCGGCCAGTCCAAGTTACATTTAAGCGGGGGAGTCCAGTCTCCTGCAAATTCCCGCTTTGTTTCCGTCACAAGAATTAACATCAGGTAACGACCAAGGTGTAGTTTTCCAGCGGCAAGGCTTGCGTAGGCCTTTTCTATGGTCGTTAAGTAGTGGCACCGATACTTCGTCGCATAATTCACAACACTCTCACGCTAGACATGACAGTGTTGTTCTGTCTTTCCCTTTGCAAGAGCTATGTATTGATGCAACACTTCACTCATCACATTCCAAATGTCACATGTCACAAGAAAACACGCGATTCACACATTTCCTGAGACAAATCTCACATTGTGGTAGAGAGTCTCCTCTCGGTGAGCAGAGGAGCAACACCTCGCTCCTCGGAGGAGGAGCAGTCCTCACTCCAACGTCCTACTGTTCAAGCTTAGCAATAAACCAAGAAAGCTGTTCCTGCCGTGTTCTTCACACCCTAGGCCACGTTACCACATACAAGCAGTGACCAAGTCTAGGACCTGTTAAACTCTCTCTCTCTCTCCCTCTCCCTCTCTCTCCCTCTCTCTCCCCCTCTCTCTCTCTCTTCCTCTCTTTCTCTCCCTCTCTCTCTCTCTTCCTCTCTCTCTCTCTCTCTCTCTCTCTCTCTCTCTCTCTCTCGCTCTCTTTATATATATATATATATATATATATATATATATATATATATATATATATATATATATATATATATATAGATAATATATATATATATATATATATATATATATATATATATATATATATATATATATATATATGTGTATGTATATATATATAAATATATATATATATATATATATATATATATATATATATCTAGATGGATCCTGAAACTGTTGTCTCAATTTCAATAAATCTGTTTTGTGTATAGTGGGTTTATCTGCCATTTACCAACACGGAAGAGTGTTTTGCAAGTCATATATATATATATATATATATATATATATATATGTATATATATATGTGTGTGTGTGTGTGTGTGTGTGTGTGTGTGTGTGTGTCACACACACACACACATTATCATCATCATCATCATTATTATCATCATCCTCATCATTATTGTTATCATCACCACCATTCATTAATCATTAACTCATTATCCTAATTATCAATATCAACCGCAATACAGTCAGCATTTCCCTGTCATGTTCATTCCTTTATCTTCTTGCATTCTATGTCCCTTTCTTTGAACGCTTCGAATTTTCTTTATAATTTTCTTAAGCATCCCTTGTTTCGTGCTGTTAGTGCTACCTGTCATACCATATCACATCCCTTGCTTCGTGTTCTTAATGTCACCTGTCATGTCATATCATCACGATCAATGGTGACGTGTTGTTTCTTGCCTTCAATCTCGCTCTTGCACTTATATCAAGAGAGAAGGAGGGAGGGAGGGAAGGAGGGAGGGAGGGACAGGGTTGGCATTGTCGGTGGGTAGGTTAGGGAAGGTGGGTATGGGGAGAGAAAGGGAAGGAGTGAGGGACAAAGGTAGGGTAGGGAGGGAGGGAAGAGGGAGGGAGGGAGGTTCTTGGTAGGGTAGGGAGCAAGGTATGGAGAGAGGGAGATAAGGAGGAAAAGTAAGGAAAGGTAAGGAAAAGTAAGGAAGGAGGGAGGGAGGGTGGATGGAAGGAAATGAAGAGGGAGGAAGAGGGTAGAGGTGGAGGGAAGAAGAATCAAAATCAAAACAACAAAGGAAAAAACAAACAAATGAAGAACAGCTCCTCCCCCGGCCTCCTTAGGAAGAGACAGCGCAAAATATCGTTAGCGATGAGCTATGCCAATCAGGTCAAGCTCGCTCGACAGTACGCGCGCGCACACACACACACACACACACACACACACACACACACACACACACACACACACGTACGCACTCTCGGCTGTGGCGTCTCACCGTCGGGAAGCAGTTGTCAGACTTGGAAAAAAAGGTGGGGAAGGAGGGAAGGAAAAAAAGAAGGGGCGGGGGTGTATAAAAAAAGAAAAACAGAGAGAAAAGGAAAAAGAACAATGGAGGAGGATAGATAGAGAGAGAGAGAAAGAAAG
>BOPN01001644.1:257501-260469 GCA_017312705.2 Penaeus japonicus
TAACACGATGTAGTAATTCTTGGTTGCAGTAATCTTTAACAAAAGAGATTAAAACAGATGACGTATTTAATATCGTTTACCGAACAAAGTAAATGCGGTTACCTATTGAGCATCTGTGTTTTTTCTTATTATTTACCTCCGCTTCGAAAACCCAGTTCAAGCTTTTTTCTATTCTTTGTTAAAGATTTGCTGCATAAGAATAAAATGATGTTACAGGTCATTCAGAACAGGTCTTTAAGATACTCACTGACACGAAGACAAATCCCCATAGCGCACAATTAAATCTTATCTAATTACAGCACATAACTCTTGATACTACTTTGTAGAATGATTAATTCTCATCCATGCCAATTTTTCTACATTTGCATGAAAAAAAGTACCACACAATTACACAACCTTTGGTTAATGCAATTATCCATTACTTATGTATCTTCGAGTCAGTGAGTGCCAAGGACCAAGCAATATGACCTCATCCCTGATACCCTAAACCTACCCTAATCTACAACCCTACTTGCCACTCCTCACTAAAGGTCTAAACTGGCCCTAACGTATCTCTTCTTTTCAGCTGTGGAGACGAATGTGATGCATGTAACCTTATAAACGCCTAAATAAAAGTAGCACATAGACCCTCTAAAGCAGAAAAAAAAACTGTGCTTGCCTGACACCTAAAAAAATATCTGATATCTATATATCTACGAAATTCGTGTGTCATGAAGATAACGTATGTTCCTTTACCCTTTCCCTTCCCTTTCCTTCTCTTTCTCCAATCGTCGTCGATTCATACGTAGAATTACCTGAAATGTTGAAATCCTGCCGTGGTAACATCTTGTTTCCTATGAAAGGAATGCAGGAATGCTCTCATTCTTTCTCTCTCTTTCTCTTTCTCTCTCTCTTTCTCTTTATCTCTCTCTCTCTCTCTCTCTCTCTCTCTCTCTCTCTCTCTCTCTCTCTCTCTCTCTCTCTCTCTCTCTCTCTCTCTCTCTCTCTCTCTCTTTATTTCTTTCTCTCGTTCTCTCTCTCTCTCTCTCTCTCTCTCTCTCTCTCTCTCTCTCTCTCTCTCTCTCTCTCTCTCTTTCTCTCTCTTTCTCTCTCTCTCTCTCTCTCTCTCTCTCTCTCTCTCTCTCTCTCTCTCTCTCTCTCTCTCTCTCTCTCTCTCTCTCTCTCTCTCTCTCTCTCTCTCTCTCTCTCTCTCTCTCTCTCTCTCTCTCTCTCTCTCTCTCTCGTTCTCTCTCTCTCTCTCTCTCTCTCTCTCTCTCTCTCTCTCTCTCTCTCTCTCTCTCTCTCTCTCTCTCTCTCTCTCTCTCTCTCTCTCTCTTTATATATATATATATATATATATATATATATATATATATATATATATTCACACACAAACATCTACCAATATTTCTCTCTCTTTAGATATATCTATTTATCTATATATCTATCCCCTTGTATCTACCTCTCTGTTTTTTCTACCTATTTACTTTACGTATTTGTCTATCTCTCCTGTTTTTCTACACGGGAAACAAAATGTTTACATGGCACAAGGATAATTAGACATTCATCCGAAATAAATAGATTATATATATTTTAACAATATACTAGCCATCCAAAGCAGGCATTCCCAAAACTTTTTTTATAAATTACCATGAAAAATGAAAACAGATATATGTGTGTACAGAAATTGTTTTTAATCAGAGACAATGGCAAACAAGGCCTAAAGCTTACATACCAAGGATCCTATAATTAAGAGATGCTTGACTCTATCTTATTTCCATAAGGAATATTGTTCCGCTTTTGGCCAGCTGGCGGTTACAATATCGTGACATCACAGACGAAGAGACGGATTCAGTCCTTTATAAACAAGCGTTTTGTACTTTCTGCTTGTTGTGATCGACTGTTCCTTTTGAAATACTGCTTTCGTTGTTTTCATGGTTCTCTAAACCCTGATATTACGAAGGGTAATAAAAGTTATACCAAGGACATTCTGACGCTCACGGAAATTTCAGCATGACAACCATTCTACTGGAGAAACGATCGCTGTTGGTCCAACTTATTTGAAGCACTAAGGTATTCGGAGTTGCATAATGTTGAAGCCATACCTTTTAGAACAAATATCATGTCGAACTCTGCAGAATACCACGCTAGTAATGACATAATTCAAGTTTACAATGTAACTACTATGATACATAAGATAATGAAAGAGTTTGTTTACTAAACAAGTGTTTCATTCGTATTGATATAAAGTATGTGATTCCTTCAGGATTCAAAAAGTATTGTTTAATACTCGCTCTAGCGGCATCCTCAGCAGCAGTTATATATCTTTTAATTATAGGATCTTTGCTACCTTTAACAAGACACATTATCAATTCTCTTGAACATAATCATCCCCTAAACTTAAATCTCACTTACTTTGTTTCTTTTTTCTAATACTCGACATACCAAATGCCTGTCAACATAAACCCGTTTTCTCCCATCTACTAAACAAGGAAAAAGTGGAGCACTACAAAAACGATCGTCACAAATTCATCAGTAAGTCTTACTAGGCATTAGCAATAGACACTTTTTTCATCTTTATTTATTTATTTCTTGGGAAAATGCACAATATCAGTTATATTTCATTTTCTTTTTCTTTTTTTCTACACACTTTTCTGTAAGTTATGTAGGTACGTTATTTTTTTCTGTAAAAGTTGGTCTGTGGAGTTGTCATTTTTTTCAACATTCACCGGGAAGTGAGATCATTATACATTAGTATTTGCATTGCAGACACATATTGATTCTAAAAGGTAACACACAGTAAGCTGTAATGATGCATGCAGCTCTCCTGTTGCACGGCATGATATAGATGCATGTAAATTTGTGTGTCTGTGTGTGTGTCTGTGTGTTTGTGTATCTGTGTGTGTATGTGTGTGTGTGCATATCTATATAAATAAATAAATATATATATATATATATATATATAAAATTATATACATATATATATATA
>BOPN01001645.1:24004-34004 GCA_017312705.2 Penaeus japonicus
CCCCCCACCCACCCATCCCCTCCCCCACCCAGCCAACATCATTCTCTTATTTCGTCTTATTCCCTGTTCTCACTCCCCTCCCCCTCCCCCACCCCCATCCCCTCCACCCACCTCTCCGTCTTCCATTTTTTTCTCATATTAGTAGAAGCTCGAACTTAAATTTTGAATATCTTGCTAATTGATTTAGGTATATTTAACGTATCTATTTGGAACCTGTATCAGCGAGATTTTACTTATTTCTTTTCTTCTATCTATTTTGTTCACTTTTCGTTTCTTTCGATAAAGAGGGGAACGAAAGAGGAATTGAGAAATGATGAATATGCAGACGTGCGAAAAGGAAAGAAAAACACGAAACGAAACAAAAACCCTCGTTCACATCTCGATCCAGACGCTGATTCACCTCAAGCAGGGGTTTTCTGAGGTTAATATACGATATCTTTTGCTCAGAAGTAGTTAATGTATCGGTATATCTTCCTTATTATGTTTTCAAACCTTTTCTCCTCAAAAGATAAGAAAGAAGTAAAATGATTACAAGAAGAGAAGCAGAAAAACAAAAAAACAAAGAAGCATCAGTCGTTACGCAGCGAAAACCACGTGTGTCAGATACACGGTGTTTAATTTACGATCATAATGGGACGATATGGTCTGAAATTCTACGAGATAATACGAGGAGCGTCGACCGAGGCGACCGCAAACCCCGTCATCCAGTTATTCAAGATTTATACTTCCGGACACATGAAGGACGATCTACCTCTCGGATTGAGAGTCTCGGACTAGAAAAAAACATCATATTTAAAAAGAAAAGATAAAAATATCGTTACTGATCATATCAATCCATACATACTCTTTACCGAATACTTACATAAACATATTGAAACATTCCCCAAAAGAAATGAAATAAGAGAAGGAGGTGAGACAATCAGAAAAAAAAGGAAAATAAATAACTAAGACCTCGTTAAGATCCAAGGTGTTGTTACGCCAGCAGGCAGGATGTGGCCAACGTGACGGCAAGAGAGTGACCGTATAAACTCGCCAGGACTTATGGGGGTGAGGCAGGGGGGAGGGGGGGGGAGGGAGGGGGGGGGTATGAGGAAGGGAGTGATAATAATAATAATGATCGTAAAAGTTCGATAACAAAAGAACTGGAGTGGACGTAAACAGGTGATTGATGTTTGATGAAGGGGAGGATAAAGGGAGAAGGAGATAATATCGTAAGATACGGACATTACGTTAAGGAGGAAGGGGTAGGTTGAGGGGGAAGGAGGGGGAGAGGGAGAGGATGGATAAGGAGAGGGAGAAAGAGAGAGAGAGAAAAAGAGAGAGAGACAGACAGACAGAGAGAGAGAGAGAGAGACAGAGAGAGAGAAACAGAGACAGAGAGAGAGACATGAATAGAAAGAGAAACAATGAAAGAAAAAGAGAAGTAAAAAACACAAATGAAAACGAAAAAAAAGCAAAAGCCAAAACATTAGCAGCAGAACCAGCTACAATAAATCAACAAGAACGAGAATAGTGATCCCTTGAAAAGAACGAAACGGAGAGAAGATGGCGCGCATTGTCCGTGCTTCTGACGTATTTGATGTGTCTGCCGTTCATGCTGGTAAAAGGACAGGCTGTTTGGCCGATTTTGACTGGCAATGTAAAGGCCATCCTCCTGTCGATACCTGCATACTAAAACTCCTTTCGAAATCCTTTGTGTGGATACGTTCTTTGAAGTCCAAAGGGTCTCTTCCCTTTTTCTTTGACTTTAAGAACGAACCGGAAAAGAATTTGACCGAAAGAGGGTAAACGATTTTGGGGTAAATGATTAAATCTGTGAACGCTTAACATGCGGCAAACGATCTCGGATTTTTAGATTTTAAGTGAATAAAAGAAAATGTACATAGGAAGATTAAGTTGAGGTGATAGATAATTAGCCGACATCACACGGAAATTAATTATATATATGGAAGGAAGACAGAAAGGGAAAAGGATTTCTTGTGAAATCTATACACTCTCTTTCCCTTTCCCTCAACTTTAATCCTTCCCCTTCTCCTTCCTCTTCCCCTTTCTTTCTTCTGTCTTCCTCTCTCCCTCTCCCCCTCCATCCTCTCTCATCTATGCTCCTCTTCCCTCCTCCCCCTCCTATCCCTTCTTCTTCTCATGTCCTCCCTCTCACCCTCTCCCGCCCTACCCCCCTTTTCCCTACTCCCCTCCCCAACCCTACCCCCATCGCTACTCACTCACCCCTCCCCCTCCCTTCATCCCACCCCACCCCCCCTTTCCTCCCTTTCCCCTCTGTTCCCTCGCTCGCCCGTGATAATATTGACACAGCGGAAGCTTCCATACACCTTATTGTTCCATCGCTATTGTTGGCCTTGCAGTTTTTGCGGCCAACTTTAGATATGACGGCTGGAAAGAAGATATAATGTAGCCGTCGGGAAGGTTAGGATGTGAGGGGAGGGAGGAAGGAGGGGGAGAGGGGAGAGGAAAAAGGTGGGGGGATAGGGGGAAAGGGGAGAGGAAAGAGGTTAGGATGTGAGGGGCGGGAGGAAGGAGGGGGAGAGGGGAGAGGAAAGGGATGGGGGGTTAGGGGGAAAGGGAGGAAGGAAGGGGGAGAGGGGAGAGGAAAGGGATGAGGGTAGGGGGAAAGGGAGGAAGGAAGAAGGGAAAGGGAGTAGGAGAAAGGGAAGGAAGAAGTAGGAGGGGAAAAGGGAGTAGGAGAAAGGGGAGGAAGAAGGAGGAGGGGGAAAGGGAGGAAGGGTAGAGTGTATAAGAGAGGAGAAAGGGGGAAGTGGAGACGGAGGAAGAGGAAGGGGAAGATAGGGTAAACAACGAAATGGAGAAGGGAAATAGGGGGAAGAAGAGGAAGGGGAAGATAGGGTAAATAACGAAATGGAGAATGGAAATAGGGGGAAGAAAAGAGGAAGGGCATACAGGGAGTGGGTGAAGGAGAGTAGTGGAAAGAGAGAGAGAGAGGAATTAGAAGAGGAAGGAAAATGAGAAAGTATGTCGAAAAGGGCTTTGAAGGATCAGAAGAGGGAAACACAAAGAGAAGAGAGAAGAGAAGTGGTACGAGAGATAGTTATGGATAGAAAAAAAGAAAAAAGGAAAAAGAGAGAAAAGAAAATAACGTTAGAAAAGGCCCCCACAATGTGAAATAGCCTTAGGGTACTTATCCCATAGAAAGGGGGGGGGGGAGGCAAAGGGGTGATATAGGGGTTACTAGGAGGTGAGGGGGGGAGGGGGGGAGGGTAGTTGCGTGGTTAGTATATGAAGAGAGGGGGAGGGGGAGGGGGAGGGGGGTGGTAACAAGGCACGTGTGTATCAATTGTGGCCATATTATTACACAGAAGGATGTGAAATCACGGCCCCACGATGGGTGTGTGGGAAAAGCGTTGATTTCGTCCCATTATTCATACATATATTTTTTTTCTCTCTCTCTCTTCCTTATAATGATCACGCAAGTTATGATAAACTACGCCGAGGTTATTGCCTACGAGCCGTATTGCCGGAGGGGAAAAGTTATCATTAATTGGCGTAGGATCTGGCCTTAAATAACTCACGGCAACACTTCGAAAGCCGCGGGCGGGGGGGGGGGGGGGGGGGGGGGGGGGGGGGGGGGGGGGGGGGGGGGGGGGGGGGGCGAGAGTTGGAGGGTCCTCGGTGGGGCGTGGGGCCGGTGCCGGGAATGGCATTACGACGGTTGGCGTTACGTGATGCTCGGGGTGGCACCTCAGGCAGCTTTTTTTTATCTCTCTCTCTCTCTCTCTCTCTCTCTCTCTCTCTCTCTCTCTCTCTCTCTCTCTCTCTCTCTCTCTCTCTCTCTCTGGAGGGTGGAGGAAGAGGAGGATGAGGGGGAGGGGGAGGGGGAGGAGAAGGATGAGGATGAGGATGGAGAAAAATGAAGAGGAGGAGGAGAAGGAGGAGGAGGACGGAGAAGGAGGAAGAAGATGATGAAGAAGAAGTAGAAGAGGAGGAGGGAGAGGAAGAAGAGGGTAAGGAGGAGGAGGTTGAGGAGGAAAGGATTGGGGTGGTGGGTGGAGGCGAATAGGGTGAGGGAGTGAGTAGGGCGAGGTAGATAGAGTAGGAGAGAGGAATAAGGGAATATGATAAGGAATGGTGGAGGAACGGGGGGAGATGAAGTAAGAGAAGAGAAGAGAGGGCAAATCAATGAAATAAGGGAGATACGGTGAGGAGAAAGGAAAGAAAAGAAGGAGGGAAGGAGAGAGAAAGGGAGAAGGGGGGAAGGAGAGAAAGAGAGAGGGAAGGAGAGAGGAAAGGAGAAGGAGAAGGAGGGGAAGTGAGAGTCTTAAAAATCCCAGTGGCGGCCATGACAGTTTGTTCCCACATAGAGGATCACGTTGATAACATAACAGTCGCGTTATTGATAGCGGGGGTTAGAAAGCGCCGGTGATAAGGACAAACCCAGCGATAGGAGCATTGTTTCCTTAGATCTAATAGCCAGCCAGGTGAAACAGGGGGAAGGCGAGATGCTGCATCACCCGGAAATGCGGGGGATAAATCAGGCTTGAGGTGGGATGAAGGAGGCGTGGAAATGAGGCAGGGGCGAAGGAATCTGGGGATGAGGGAGGCCAGTGGGTGCGAGAAATGAGGGAGAATGAGGAGAGAGAGAGAGAGAGAGAGAGAGAGAGAGAGAGAGAGAGAGAGAGAGAGAGAGAGAGAGAGAGAGAGAGAGAGAGAAAGAGAGAGAGACGAATAGACTTTTTAAAATGAGAGAGAGAAGGGGATAGAAAGAGAGAGAGAGAGAGAGAGGGAGAGAGAAAGAGATAAAAAATCTCCTTCTCTCTCTTTATCTCTGTTGATTTACCAAGTCTCTCTCTCTCTCTCTCTCTCACTCTCTCTCTCTCTCTATTTATCTATCTATCTATCTCCACCCACCGTTTTTCTTTATCTCTCATCATTCTCTTTATCACTCACTCCTTTTTTTCAAAGATCATCATTACACATACACGCAATACGAAAGAAAAAAGAAAATAAAAAGAGAAAAAGAAGAAGACGAAAAATAACGGAAAACATTTCATAAAAGCGAAACAGACATTCAACAATAATCATACTTAGGATAATCGCCTTTATGAACATTCTTCGACATATTTCCGCCCCATTATGCACACTTTCGGGTGAAGCGTTGCCAATTACAGCTCCAAATTTGGCCGTTACCTGAATTGAGGTGAGTCTATGAATACATGTGTACCCGGGACGACGACACGCACGCCCGTATGCGCACATGTGTATTCATATGCATACACGGGTGTAATTTCATTCGAGCATAAACGAGGATATGTATTTGTGTCTTAACGCGTGTGCATAAATTATACGCGCATGTATATAGTGGCACATACAGATATATTTAGATAGATACGCGTTCACGCACACAGACATACACGAATACAGACACACACATGCGCGCATAAACACACACATACACACACAACACACACACACACACATACACACACACACACACACACAATTCACACACAATTCACACATACATACACATCTATATCCACATATCCACCTACATAACCCGACACAAACATCCACACGCACACAATACACGGTACGTAACCAGACGAAAACATACATACGCACACAGCACACGTACATGGCCAGACAAAAAACGTACACGCGCACACAATACACGCACATAGGAAGGCTCATTTTTCTTTCCGCTTCGTCCATACATCTTTACCTGGCAGTGACCGCTCGTTATGAGGTCCACACACACACAATACGCGTGTGTGTTTATCCTCGTCAGGTACAAAGGAAAAAAAAAACTTTGAGATTTCCAAAAAGAAAAAAAAAAAAAAAAGAGAAAAAAAATGCTTTGGATTTTCTCTTTCTCTCTTTCTTTCTCTCTCTCTCTCTCTCTCTCTCTCTCTCTCTCTCTCTCTCTCTCTATATATATATATATATATATATATATATATATGTATGTATGTATGTATCTATCTATCTCTGTCTTTGTTTCTCTCCGTCTCTCTCCCCCCCCTCTCTCTATCTATCTATCTATCTATTTCTGTCTTTCTTTGTTTCTCTCCGTCTCTCTCCCCCTCCCCCCCCCTCTCTCTATCTATCTATCTCTGTCTTTCTTTGTTTCTTTCCGTCTCTCTCCCTCTCCCCCCCTCTCTCTCTCTATCTATCTCGGTCTTTCTTTGTTTCTTTCCGTCTCTCTCTCTCTCTATGTATCTCTCTCTCTCTCTCTCTCTCTCTCTCTCTTTGAAAGAAATGTTTCGGCCGAGTATGTTGAATGAACAATAAGACATTTTTTGTGGTTTTCTTTTTTCTTTTCTTTACCTTTTTTCCTTTCTCGTTTCTTTCTTTAGGTCTTGGGTAATAAGGCTATGGAATAGGAAAGTAAAAAAAAAATAAAGAATCCTTTTTACTTGTTTATCCGATGGAATGTAGCATCCATGTTGATTTCTCCGATATCAATTATTCAATCAAAATTATTTGTAAAAAGTCGTAAGTAAATAAAACCGTTATTTATATTTTGTATTCTTATCATTATTTTCAGTTTTTATTTCTTTTCTTTTCTTTCTTGATTTTACTCCTATCTGAAATTCACTTATTTCTATATTTTTTAGCTATTTTTTTGTTAGTACATATATCATTATCTTCTTTTTTTCTATATTCAGCGTTCTTTATTCTTTGTACTATTCTATTTCATATCTTACATTTTTCTTTTGTGTATCATTCTTATTCTCTCACTCTCTCTTTTCCTCTCTCTGCCCTCTGTCCCCCCCTTCCCTCCCTTATTCCCTCTGTCTTTCACCCTCTTCCTCTTTCTCAATCCCACCAGCTCATCCCCCTACCCTCCTCTCTGTATCTTTGTATCATCCTCCCCTCTCTCCACCTCCCTCTCTCTCCTACATTCCCTCCCACCCTCTCTCCTTTTCTCATCCCCTCCCTCTCCTCTCCCCACCCTTCCCTCTCTTTCTCTCTCTCTCTCTCTCTCTCTCTCTCTCTCTCTCTCTCTCTCTCTCTCTCTCTCTCTCTCTCTCTCTCTCTCTCCTCTCCCCGCCCCCTCGCTCTAATCTACTCCTTTTCATTATTTCTTGAAAAAAATAATAAAATATATATATACATATATATATATACATATATATATACATATATATATATATATATATATATATATATACATATATATATATACATATATATATACATATATATACATTTCTCAACCAACAAACAATAAAAAAATCAGAATCAACCCATTTCACATTTTCTTTTGATTCACTAAAAAAAAAAAAAAAAAAAAAAAAAAAAAAAAAAAAAAAAAAAAAAAAAAAGACATGAGCGTTGCGTGTCGATCCGACCTTGTTGAGGAGAGCATTATCCATCACCGGGACGGATCGGCGAGCATACAAATCCGCCCTGATTGCTGAGTTTGATTGATTCTAATCGTGATAATGGTTCTGATAAGTGATCTTTACTCCCTCCCTCCCTCCCCCCTTCCCCCCTCTCCTGATGATCTTCCCTCTTTCGTTCCTTGGATTTTTCTTAGGTTCGTGCAATCTCTCTGTCTCTATCTTTCTTTCTTTTCTTTTTCTCTCTCTCTCTTTTTCTCTGTCTCTCTTTGTTTCTCTCTCTCTGTCTCTCTCTCTCTCTGTCTCTCTCTCTCTCTCTCTCTCTCTTCTCTCTCTCTCTCTCTCTCTTATCTCTTCTTTCGTCCTTTGCTTTCTCCTTTGCTCATTTTTATCTTTATTTTCAATTCTCTCATTTCTTTTTTCGTCCTTTGCTCCCTCTTTTAGTCTCATTCTTATCTTCTATTTACGACTAGTATATTAATTTTCATTTCTCCTTTCTCTCTCACTCTCACTCTCTTTCTCTCTCTCTCTCTCTCTCTCTCTCTATTTCCCTTCCCTCCTTTCTTCCTCCTTTTCCCTCTACCTCCTTCTGATTATCCTTCCCCCTCCTCCATCCACCCTCTCCCCGACCCACTCTTCCATCCTCCAATCTCCTTCACCTTAATTCTACTCTCCTCCCTTCCTCTCTTCCTTTTCCTTTCCTCCCATCTTCCTCTCTCCTTCCCCATGATTTCACTACCACCCTTTCTTCCTTGCTCCTGCCCTTTCTCTCCCTTTCTTTCTCCCCCTCCCCCTCTCTTCCTCTTCCCTTCCCTCCATCTTCCTCTTTTTCGTTTCCTATTATTCCACTACCCCCTACTTTTTCTTCTCCCTCTCTCTTCCCCCTCTTCCATCCCCCATCCCCTTATTCCCCTTCCCCCACCCCTCCCCTCCCTCCCCCATCCCCCCTACCCACCATAACCTCTGCGGTTCCGCGAGAATATCCTACTTGGCAACCCTCCCTCCCAAACCACATTCAGTAAACACATTTATTTTTGAATGATTCTTAAATTTATTGATTATCATTATTACTTTTATTGTATTAGTTTTATTGTATATCATCATGACAATAATAGAGTGGGAATTGTATGTTATCAACGTTATTAGAGAAGTTGGAAGAAGGAAAATAGAGATAAATGGAAATAGACGAAATGGAGATAGATTGATGCGAAGAGAAAACACAATAATTCAGAAGGAGAGAGATGGACATAATTTCTAATACAGATTTGAAATATAAAAAAAAAGAATAGTAAATGTATATATATAGCCAAAAATAACAATAGTAACCCCCCTCCCCCCAGATAGAAAAAAAGGAATAAAAATACCAATATAATTCAAACAAAATCCAGCAACAAAAACAACAATAAATAAAGCAAGAAACAAGTCAATCCATCACTATAGATGTTAAGTTACTCCATCACTATAAATAAATAAATCATATCACCTTAATTCAAACAAAATCCAACAACATAAACAACAATGAATAAAGCAAGAAACAAGTTAATCCATCACTATAGAACTAAACAAGTTCTTGATTACTAACAGGACTCCCTAATGCATAGTCCAGTACACGGATAAAGTTCATAGTCGTTCTTCCGTTCCTCATTCGCTCGCTCGCTAACTTCTGCCCCTGTTGGAAGTGAACATAATCACTTTTAACTTAGGGGTTTGAAATACCTTTTTTTTTTTTAACTTTTTTCTTTCTTTTTTGCCCTCTCTCTCTCTCTCTCTGTTTCGTTTTCTTTGCTTTTCTTTTTTTTCTCTCTCTGTTTCGTTTTCTTTGGTTTTTGAATTCGTTTTTCTCATTTTCTTATTTTTTCGTTTTTTTTCTTCTGTTTTCTCTCTCTCTCTGTTTCGTTTTCTTTGGTTTTTCGAATTCGTTTCTTTTCTCTTATTCTCTTTCTTAATTTTTTTTCGTTTTTTTTTTCTTTCTTCTGTTTTCTCTCTGTTTCGTTTTCTTTGGTTTTTGAATTCGTTTCTTTTCTCTTATTCTCTCTCTTTCTTGATTTTTTTTTTCGTTTGTTTTTCTTTTCTTTCTTTCATTCTCCTGTTTTTAGCTTTATGTTTCTTATCTTCTTTTCTTTCATGTCTCTTTCTCTTGTTTTTTTTTTTAATTTCCTTTCTTTCTTGATTTTTTGCGTTCTCTCTTTTATTCCTCTTTCTCTCTCTCTCTCTCCGTCTCTCGCTCTATTGGATTAACCGCTTAACTTTTTCTTGTGGATTATCAAATTCCTTAACGAGGGCGCTCCCTGTCTAACACACTCTCTCTTTCTCTCTTCCCCTCTTTCTCTTTCTCTATCTTTCCCTCTTTCTCTTCTTTTTATCTTCTCTCTTCTCCTCTTTCTCTATCTTTCCCTCTTTCTCTTCTTTTTATCTTCTCTCCCTCTCTTTCTCTCTTCTCCTCTTTCTCTTTCTCTATCTTTCCCTCTTTCTCTTCTTTTTATCTTCTCTCTTCTCTTTCTCTATCTTTCCCTCTTTCTCTTCTTCTCTTCTCTGTCTCTCTCTCCTTTCTCTACATTTCTCGCTCTCACACTCTCTCTTTCCTATTTTTCTCTCTTTTTTCCTTCTTTCTCTTTCTCTCTTTTTTTATCAATAACTATTATGTGTTTGGAAGAAAAAACAGCATGTATTCGTTTGAAAAT
>BOPN01001645.1:39004-41504 GCA_017312705.2 Penaeus japonicus
GTCCCTAACAACCGCCGTATTTATGTTCTAGGGATATTGATGTTCTCGTATCGGCCTCTGTTCATCCCCCCCCCCCCCCCCGCCCCCACGCTCCTTCCTGTTCAGCTTGTGATGAACGGCCCTCACGGTGGTGGCGCCAACCATGGTAATTTTGAACACCTTCTTCTGACCCCTTCGGTTGCCGGGGGGGGAGGGGGGGGATTAAAGGAGCTCGATGGACGGTAATTTTGAGCACCTTAGGATGACCCCTTTGAGTGTTAGATGGAGGGAGATTTGGGGGTAGGAGCTGTTTGGCGGGAGGAACTGGAGCCGCCGATCGGGGGAGCTCTGGCCGAAATTGGGCAGGTGAGGTTGTCGCGATTCTTGTCGAAAGTGTAACAGGGGAGGCGTGTGTACTACATGCATAATTAGCCATCGGAGCAAGCCTAGATATCTGTTGGTGTAATGTTTTTTTTTTTTTTTGGGGGGGGAAGGGGGGGTGTTAAGTGATGATTCTGATTGTATATTTTATTTATGCATTTCATCTTTGATTATAAATTCATCTGAGTGTTTTCGACTTTTTTTTCTAAAAGAATGTTCCGTTTCTTCATCAGAACGTTCCCTATTTTGGGACTGAACTGTTGAAGATATTTTTGAAATATTTTTTTTGTTTTTGTTTACCCTTTTTTTCATATATGGTACTCTAATTCTTCCAGATATATTTTATTTTGAGAGTTAGTCAGATAAATAAATAAACATTCCCTCGATGTTTCATCCAAATATATCTCATCACTTTCCAAAAATTGATGAAAAGGAGAAAAAAAGGACATTAAAGTCTTTACAATACTTATCCTATTATCCTGCCCATCGCCTCTGTTCCCAACCATGGCTTCCTGATGGCTTGTTTTGTCGCGAATGGGAGGGAAGAAGAAAGAAGAACAAGAGGGTAGAGAAGAATAACTAGAGTGAGGGAAAGAGTGATTTACTTAAGAGAGAGAGAGAGAGAGAGAGACAGAGATAGATAGAGAGAGAGAGAGAGAGAGGGGGGGAGAGACAGAAAGAGGGAGAGAGAGTGAAGGAGAGAGAAAGAGAGAGAGAGAGAGAGAGAGAGAAGGAGAGAGAGAGAAAGAAGGAGAGAGAGAGAAAGAGGGGGAGAGAGAGAGAAAGAGAGGGAGAGAGAGAGAGAAAGAGGGAGAGAGAGAAAGAAGGAGAGAGAGAGAGGGGGGGTGGGGAGGCGTGAAAAAGAGACAAAGACTCCTGTTCTCTCTTTTCCTCCCTCCCTAACTCCCTCCTTCCTCCCTCGCTCCTACATTCTCTCATCCTCCCTCACCCTCCCTCGCTTATTCAATTCTTCCCTTTCTCCCTTATCCCTCCCTCCCTACCTTCCCGCTTTCCTCCCTCTTTCCCTCATTCCCTTCCTCTTTCCATCCCTCCCACCCTCTCCCTCCTCCTCTCCTCTCCTCTCCCCCCCCTCTCTCCCTCTGTTTATCAGGATGCCAGACGACGATGAGGGTCAAATGAGACAAAGAGAGAAACAATAACAAAGGAAAAGGATAGAAGCGGAGAGATCAAAGCAGGCGAGAGAATGAAAATTTTATATGTATATTTTTTTCCCTATAAAAAAAACAGAAAAAAAGGAAAAAAAAGGAAAGGAAAATGCGAAATATCAAAGGGATAAACATAAGAGAGGGAAGGTATTTTGATGTGGTTGTAGGGGAGAGATTATAAAAGAATTATAGAAATGGGAGTGGATGAGAGGAAACAGAGGAACAAAAGAAACGAATGAGAGAGAGAGAGAAAGAGAGAGAAGGGAATGGGGGGGGGGGTTAGACAGAAGGAAACAGAGAGAGAGATTGATTTTGACTTTAATTTTTTTTCATATTATATACAGTGTATAAGAGAGAAAGGTGAGGGGAAGGAAGAGGAAACATAGAAATGGAGACAGGGGGGAAGGGTGAAGGGGATGAGAGAGGGAGAGGGAGAGAGAGAAAAAGAGAGAGGGAAAGAGACAGAGAGAGAGAGAGAGAGAGAGAGAGAGAGAGAGAGAGAGAGAGAAAGAGAGAGAGAGAGGGAGAAAGAGTGAGAGAGAGAGAAGAGAGAGAGCGAGAGAGCGAGAGCAAGAGAGTGAGAGAGAGAGTGAGAGAGAGAGTCTTCCGTCTCCTTCCTAATATTCTTCTCAGCCACCCTGATGTCTTCAGGCATTGGAAGCACAGGTAAGCACCACTCCCTTCCCCCCTCCCCTTCCCTTCTCCTCTCTGCCTCCACCTCATCTAGTTCGTCCTCCTTCCCCTTCTCCCCTCTTCTTTTGCCGCTTCCCCCCCTTTCCCCTTCCCATCCCCCACGTCCTCCTTCTCTTCCTCTTCCTCCTTAGCCTCCATCGTTCCCGTCATTTACTTCTTCTTCTTCTTCTTCCTCCTCCTCTATCTCCTACTCCTGCATATCTTCCTCCACCACCACCACCCCTACCGCCACCACCTCCTCCACCATCCCCACCCCACCTCCAATACTACCCCCCCTCCAC